>JAQPZY010000969.1:600000-860835 GCA_029931535.1 Margaritifera margaritifera
ATAGTTCAATATCTTTATCTATTTGGCTGTGAATTAAAGCTATCTCTGATGAAAATAGTTAATCTTTGAGAAGAGATATGAATTATATTCATTAGGGTCAGGGGACATATTTAAAATATGTATGTAAAGGCAGGCAAAGTTTAGGTTCATGAGTCACAAAAAATAGCCATATACGGTTCTTTTGACTCCCATTTCATCACAGGCCTCTCACATAAGCTGTCTTTTGGTCTTGGCAAGTTGAGCAACTTGCTAATCCAGATATTGTTTTTGAAATGTGAACAGCTGTTTCTAAGCCTAATTTATACAAGTTGGCAAACCAAGAGTCAGTTCTGTTTTACAGTCATATGTAAGCTGTCCATTGGTAGTGAAATTAGTGTTTGTCATTGTGCACAAAACAAACTAAGATCAGTGATTATTTTAAGTCAGTCATGATTTAATTTATAGGATGGATTAAAGTGAGCAGGATACAGTAATCTTGTGTGGAACATGAATTTGGAACAGACCAACATATAAATGTATTTTATGATTTTGTTGAATAGTGCATATAAACAATCTTGATAACATAATAATAATAACAATAATAAAAATAATAGTAATAATAATAATAACAGCAATGACAACAATAAAGCCAATAATGATATTTGGTGCATGGTATTTGTTAAAAATACAATTTTGAAAGGTGAAACTGTGTACCGAGGTCACCTATGTACAAAGGTCAGTTTTGTCTTTTCAGATGGGTGGCTGCTATTGACAGGTTTGACTGTATCCCTTTTAAGGGCAGAGAAAACACTAATTTTCCCATTCCTTAGATACATTTTAAATGGGAGCTTATGTGAGATGAGCTAAGGCTGTCTAGGACTGTCATTCACACAAAACAAATAATGTAAATGTAGATGACATTCAGCAACATCACTTCATAGCTCCAAAAGTATTATAAGACACAAAAGAGTATTTTATGGATAGGAGATATTGGGTGATATATTAAAAATTATAAGTTTCCCCTGTGTCTTACAAGGAACCTCTTCTTCCTCATAGTTGATGACATCAGGCTTTCCCTGTGTGGCTATTAGGCACTCTGCATTGAAGGTCCATGTATACTCGCCAAATGACACCTGCACATCCCTGTCTTCATCTATAGACTCCACCTGACCCTTCTTACCAATCACCTAAAAACAGTCAGAAAACTGATATTGAATTGCTGTAAATGATATGATAAAATTTCTTAATTAATATGTACTGGGCATGATTTGTCAACTGTGGTGACAAATGTTCTGCTGTATTTTGTGATGTGTATTCATTGTTAAACAATGTCTTTCAGTGGATATTCTATACCATGTAGCTGACTGGATTGAATGTAATTCTATCGGACAAGAATTGTTGACTTATTTAAAAAAAAAAAGCTATTAAAATGACTTTTCATAAGCCCATCTCTTATCTTTTATATTTCAGTGGTTAAACAGACACATTACATCATGACACCATAGGGTCAATCAGCATACTGATATGACATTATCATAAACCCATTTCATATCTTTTATATTTCACTGGTTAAATACATCACAGCATCAATCAGCATACTGATATGACATTTCATGAACCCATTTCATATCTTTTATATTTCACTGGTTAAATACCAAATTAGATTATAGAATAATAACAGAAAAAGCAAATGTATTCCAAACCAATTTATGAAACAAGGTGAAGTGAAGTGAACAAGGTGAAGTACATAATTTGAAACACATTACAACTTTGATAACTGAAATATATATTGCTGGAATGGAATAACTAGCACAGTCAGACTATAGGTATACCATAAAGCCTTCTTTTGGGAGAACTCTCAAAAATTTGAAACAGACAAGATCTAAATAAACATCAGAGCCCGCAACACTTTTAATTTTCTTAAATTTTATTGTACAGAATGCGGTCATACACTGAATATAAAATTTATTCAACTGTATCTATTGCTTGCAAAAATTATTCAACTGGTTTCATAAATTTCTAAGCTAGGTTTGAGTATTCAACAATGAGTGGGTGGGTGGTGGTGAGGAGGCAGGGCTATACTTTTACCAGTAACATGAATATATTTCAAATAAAATCTCCCCTGCCCCTCCCATCACTTAAGAAGGATTTTGAAATATAACTTGTTGCCAAGAGAGAATTGAGGCAATTACCACAGGAATATATTTCAAATAAAATCTCCCCTCCCCCTCCCATCACTTAAGAAAAATTTTGGAATAGAACTTGAAACTGGAGTAAATGAGTCTGAGTCAAGTATACCAATATGAATACTAAAATTCTACCAGTTTTGCTTTAAGTTTTCAGATATCCTTAATTTTTCTATGATCAGAACAATTTTATCATGCACCCTAATTATTTAGACAGTAGTTGCCAGCAACTTTCATTTTGGTCCTAATTTTTGAACACACTAATTAAAATCAGTTACAGTTGGCATTAAGAAACAGAAAGGTAATTTAATTCAATACAGCACCAGGTATTTCACAAACAAAAATAAAAGATTTACACTGTCTATAAATGACTGTCAACAGTTGTCATTTCAAAGATTATCAACCACAGTTTTACACAAATATCTTGTGTTAAAATGTCTAGAAAATTAAGAATTCTCAACTTTAGTATTATATATATATATATATATATATATATATATATATATATATATATATATATATATATATATATATATATATATATATATATTAATATTATGTGCAAACTAACAATGATCAATTGGCACAATATAAGACAAGATTCATATCAGTTACAGTAAGAAGTTCTGTTTTGAAATTGTTTCCCTGGAGAAAAAGCACAACATTCATTAAAATGGAAGGATAAACTGACAAAAAGAGTTTGCATAAACATTAATTCCTAATCCCATTAAATTAAATTTTGAAAATTATTTGAATCTGTTCTATGTAAGTCATGTTGCGATTCTTTAAGATGGTTAGTCCCTCACCAGTCGAATTGTCAATGCACTGAATTGTAAAATGTCTTATAAAAATACACTGAATATATTTGCCCTTTCATCTAATAGATGCAGTAAATCAATTAAAAAAAAATTGTTTATAGCAGATTACAAAATTTGTGTATCATTTACTCTTAAATATGCCCAACATTAAGCTGTTTTTAATCATATGTGTCAACTCATTACTGTATATACTCACTTATAAGTCGAGTCCAACTGCAAACAACATAGACACTGATCTGCCATTGCATTATCGACAGATGATCTGGTATGTGCAGTTTGCAGTTAGACTCTACTTATATGCGAGTATATACAGTACTTCTACATTTAAGTATATGATATTACCCTTATATATTTGTCACTGAAAGCTGTTTCTTCTTTAACATTCATGAGAGAGAGAGAGAGAGAGAGAGAGAGAGAGAGAGAGAGAAAGACCATGATTAATGTTCACCATTTTGAATACCAACCAAATGATTTAGAGTCAACATGAAGCTTGAATACTGTATATACTCGCTTATAAATCGAGTCCAACTGCAAATTGCACAAACCAGCATATTAGCCATCACATAATGCGCCAGCAGATCTGGATCTATGCAGTTTGTTAGGAGTAATCTGCAGAAAAAACAACATAGACCCTGATCTGCCAGCACATTATGTGATGGCAGATCAGGGTCTATGTTGTTTGCAGTTGGACTCAACTTATAAGTGAGTATATAGGGTAGTAATATTAACCACCAAGTAGTAAAAATATGTTTTCCAGAAGTTCTTGTCTTCAATTTGGCACCCATAATTTTATTTATACAGAGTAAAAATATGCTACATTTTATACTTAAAACCTATGGATATGTTGCAGAATGTCATTTACGGAAAAATAGACAGCAGCATTACTACACAATAATAGCACATGGCAATTACAGTTGTATCTCATGTTGACACTCTATGCATATTTATCAATGGTCCTTTACAGCACAAATGCTGATTGGCTAATTGTTTAGTCTGTATGAAAATCTCAGTGCACATCATAGTGGTGTATACTCGGGACTATAACTGAGTAAATTTAAAAAAGAAAAGAACATTTCACAGATATTTTTGCATGAAGGCTTCAGTAATCTTTGACAATTACTGTTCAATCTACCATGAAAGCCTCAGTAGTCTTTGACAGTTGATGTTCAATCTACCATGAAGGCTTCAGTATTCTTTGACAGTTGCTGTTCACTCTACCATGAAGGCTTCAGTAGTCTTTGACAGTTGATGTTCAATCTACCATGAAGGTTTCAGTAGTCTTTGACAGTTGCTGTTAACTCTACCACAAAAGCTTCAGTAGTCTTTGACAGTTGCTGTTCAATCTACCATGAAGGCTTCAGTAGTCTTTGACAGTTGCTGTTCAATCTACCATGAAGGCCTCAGTAACCTTTGACAGTTGCTGTTCACTCTACCATGAAAGTCTCAGTAGTCTTTGACAGTTGCTGTTCAATCTACCATGAATGCTTCAGTAGTCTTTGACAGATGCTGTTCACTCTACCGTGAAGGCTTCAGTAGTCTTTGAGAGTTGCTGTTCAATCTACCATGAAGGCATCTGTAGTCTTTGAGAGTTGCTGTTCAATCTACCAAAAAGGCTTCAGTAGTCTTTGACAGATGCTGTTCAATCTACCAACCTAAGCTGGAACAGTTTATTCTTATACAAAATGAGATGATCATGCATGACAGCTCTAAAGTTTAGTCACCAAACACACTTGCAAGCATTAAAAACCACTAATAAAGAATTTTGGTATAAAACCAAGTATACTATATAATAAATAAAGACTTTAAATAATAATTCAGTTTTATGCAAAAATTGTTTAATTGAGGTTTTTAATGCTTGTGCATGTTTTTGGTGACTAAACTTCAAAGTCCAGTGGTTCTGACAACTTAAGTCCTTAAGTCCTGTTAGTGGTTTATTATCGTGGTTTTACTTCATGTTTTATATACATATATATATATATATATATATATATATATATATATATATATATATATATATATATATATATATATATATATATATATATATATATATATTACACTTTGTTCTAGCAAGCACCATCCTTTAACAAACAATACAATCATAGGGACTCAAAATCATCAATTATAGTGAGATACCACTGTAGTTTAATGGACAATTCCTAAAGTGGACCATTCTTAAAATGGACAAGAATCATGAATGAAGATACATCTCATATGATATCATGTAAATTTGTAAGCTCTCACATAACAGTGAAGGCATGACACAGAGTATCATTTTTGGGTACACTTGTTTGCTACTTTTCTACTTTTAAAAAGATCCATTACAGCCATCTAGAATACAATGAGTACTAACTGACCCTGGCCATTTTTTCGTTCCATCCCACTTGCTCTTCCTGCAGCTTCTTGACGGTGTTGATATTGTCTAGGACCTGTACCACCTGACCTGGTGCAAACTCCTTCACCTACATGATGTACAAAATCATAATACATAAGTTCATAGTATATGAAATTTATGATACATATAAAACATTATGCATGAAACATCCAAGCAATAAAGGTAATTAAGGGTGAAAATATAATATTTCAAGTTTCTGATCATTTCAATATGCATTATCAAGTATTCGCAGTATTTATAAATTTAATGCAATCTTCTATTCCATTCTATGTTTTAATAATGTTTCATTTTTTAAAAAAGATTTATTGCGAATCAAGTCATGACATCATGATTTATGTCATCATCTTGTTCATTACATCACAAGTCTGATGCAACATTAATGGCACATGTCATCATAAGCTAAGAAAGGAGCACTTAAGTTTACAACCATCTTAGTTCCTGCCCTCCTGTGTGTGTGTGTGTGTGTGTGTATATATATATATATATATATATATATATATATATATATATATATATATATATATATATATATATATATATATATATATATAACATATTTGCTGGCCTATAAGTCAATGTGGAGTATAAGTCGAATTCGCTAATTTTGTAAATTTTCCATTCTTCATCCATATATAAGTTGATGTGGAGTATAAGACGAAGCCAGATCAACAACTTGGCTATGTCTTTTTCGCTAGTAGCTTCCAGTTTCATGAATATTAATGGTATTACGGTATGCTATTCCAGATTAATTGGGAACATAATTAAGATGGTCCGTACATGTATTATTTATAGGTATTATTTATTGGTACATTGCACGCAATGATATAAACCGCTGTTGTCAAAAAGTTAAGTGCAACTTGTATTCTTACAGCAACAGTAACCTCATTATTAAATTACACGCACAATAAAAGATAAAAGAACTCAATAAAGACTTGTTGTTTTTAGTGAATGCGTGTATGTATGTATGTATGTATGTATGTGTGTGTGAGAGAGAAAGAGATGAAACGCGGTGTCAGTGTGTAAGAACATATGCATTCAGAGCAGTTTTTATTTGCTTTTGGAGAGAGAGAAAGAGAGCGAGGGGTTACAGGGCGACTGTAATCGGTATTGTTCAGTTACCTGATGATTGTGATCTTACTCATCTACAGGGGTATTACTAAATGAAATTATCCATTCATACCTCTGAACAAACAGTTCATTGTTTTAATTACGATATCTATTGTCACAAGAACAACATGGCTTTGCAGTGTTATTTACATGCTAATTAAATATGTGTACAGTTTTGGCCAGGTAATTCCAGCTGACACCAGTTTGAGGGAAAGATTTGGCAGATGAGATAATAATAATAATAATAATAATAATAATAATAACAACTTTATTTAAAGAGGGTGACACAATTAGTTGCATGGAACTAATCCTCCTTGTGGCCCTCTATTAAATGCATATTTACATACAGAGTACATGTACATAGTTGCACATACAATAACGATAATAATAATAATAGTAATTAAAAAAAAGCATTGATAATAAGCTATGAGATCAAATTAGTGAGGATACCAATAGGGAAATGAGGCTACCCATAGGGTATGTAATTGATCCTGTAAACTGTAAAGCATGTTAATGTATATGTCAGGTATTGCCAGGTGTTTACTCATGTAAGTTTCTCAACCAGTGACACCTATTGTTCTCACCAACAGAAGTGTCAGAGCTTTGTATTCAGATCAAACCAAATGTCGCCTTACTACAGGAAGTGTACATGCACTTACTGATAAAGGGTAATCTTATTTGGTGGGAATGGAGAGGTCATTGTACTTGCAAAGAAAACAACACAGCATGCTAAATGGTCATTCTTAGGATTTAAACTAAATGGAGTCTATATGGATATAAATATTGTGAATATTTAAATATAAATTATATATCTTTGAAACTGAAGGAGTATGGTATGTATTTTTATAATTTCCATTTACTGTTATTACTGTTTTCTCTCTTAGACAAAAGCTTCAGCTAAATGGGGTCAGTAAGGTACATTAGGCAAAAGACATGAAGAAGGGCTGAAATCACTCTCTCTCATATTGGGTCATATTTTATTTCGATCATGAGGCGCAAGAAGAAAAATGTGGGATGGAATACCCATGTCCATGTCGTGGTTATTTGTTTTCTAACTTGTCTATTCTAACATACACATATGTAAGCAAATTTACACAACATATGTTACTAGTGCATGATGCTTTAGCACAATTATGTCTGATGCACGTGAATTAAATACTGACGATCATGTATATATTTTGGATTTCTTCTCAAAGTCACGTCCTATATTTTTTGTACATGATCTCTTTCCCAAAATGAGAATTATTTTTTGTACACATTATTTTCATACTTTGAAACATTTTATATATTTTTTTCATGTATGAAAAATTATATTAAATACGGTAAAGCGATTTCAATGACATAATCCATATATAAGTCGATTTGGAGTATAAGACAAATCCCAGACTTCCAGGTCAAAAAGAATTGACTTGTAGGCCAGCAAATATGGTACCTTGTGTATATTAACCACTAATGGAGTAAGTATTGGGATGTGTATAGAATAGAAAAGGTTGTGTAAGCCTACATCTGTAATCTTTGATCCAAGTGCGTTTTAACATTCATTTTGAACCAAGTGTATGTCAACATTAATTCTAACCCAAGTGTGTATTAGCATTAGTTTTGACCCAAGTGTGGTAACATTAATTCTGACCCAACTGTGTGTTAACATTAATTTGACCCAAGTGTGTGTTAACATTAATTTGACCCAACTGTGTGTTAACATTAATTTGACCCAACTGTGTGTTAACATTAATTTTGACCCAACTGTGTGTTAACATTAATTTTGACCCAAGTGTGTGTTAACATTAATTTTGAGTACAGATAAGAGTCACAGTCTTGTTTTAAGTCATATATTGTATATGGCTCTAACTTTAAGAATATTGTATGTAAATTGAATTTTTCTGGAAAATGAATTCATTTTTTTAAAGACTGATAACAAAGGGATTGGAAACTCCAGAGAGCTGCCAGATATTACATATTCACATATTCCCTTTGGATATGCAAATGAGGTTTTCATTGGTTGGTTGAGCAGTAATGCAAAGCAGGGGTGAATTTGCTCTAACACTAGAGACCTAACTGACACAACCTAGGTGACAGGCTGAAGTTAGCTGTAACAGTGTTGAGTTGTGAAGCAATCAATTTTTTTTATATACCTTTTGTATTTTAAATTAAGACTTAATATTTTGCTAACATCAACAACAAAAGAAACATCAACTTTTCCCCAACATTTTGAAATATTATGAAAAAGATAATGTCAACGGTAAGATCTATTTCTGCTATTCCTAAGTTAACCTTGATTTTCAGTTTCAAAGTATTAACATGGATAAATGAAATAAATTATTGACCAGTGGTAGTAGCAATGCATTTTCCAATTACTAAGACTATATACATGTATAATTTATGCATGTATCTTGCACACAAACCATGGTGCAAATTTTCTATGCAATTTCAACATTCATTTTTGACCTCTCATTTTTTCCAAGCATTTTGCTTAAATGTCCAAATAAATCATACAAATCCACTCTCCGCATCTTTTTGAAAAATAAAAGATACCTTTATTTCTTATGTTAATAATGAAATATAGAAGCAGTATGGTTTACAAAATATGTACCATGAATGACCTTTTCTGGCCTCTTCAACAATTCCACCTTGTACTGGAAACCTTGTTTGCATCACAACAGAGAATGCATAATGTTTGATGGGCTAGGTAGAGAGTTTCCAATCCACATGTATCTTAGACTCTGGTATTATAAATATCTGTTTCTAGATTCTTTTTTTGACAATGGACTTTGAAAATGCCTCTCTAACAAGCCTATTTTATAATTTATTTACCTCATTCAGACACTGTTCAAGGAAGGTCCATTTTCCTGCAGAAGAAAAGTCCACTGTTACATCCTGCCCATTAACCATTAACACCGTCCCTATTTTCCCAAGACACTAAATGCAAAGGAAAAAATACACTATTACTGTGGGTACTGAACACCAATGCTGTGGATAAAATTAAGCATAGAATATAAGGTCAAATGATTTCTACCAGTGATTTAGTCAAAAGGAAACATAAACAATATTGCCTGAAATATTGACTTTGATATTAATGATATAAAAATGTATCATAACATTTATTAAAATCCATCCAGTTCTTCTAACATTATTTAGTGGAATAGGAAAGGGGGTCTCTCAGTGTAAATCTGATCAAGAACTAATTAACTTCTTCAAAAAATGACAATGTATGTATGTAATAGTTTTTTATGGCATATCAGCACAATACTGGCTAGATGGAGCTGATTAAAAGTACTAAAATGTAAATATAAAGATTTGCACAAAAAACTTTAGAAAGATAAACCCTTCCAAAAAATGTTGATATGAAGTACCACAGTATAAAAAAAATAAAATTTAAATATTCTACAATTCTATAAAATGTACAGAAAATAAAAGATAAAGGTAAATAAAATCCTTAAAATATATTAATAATAATAATAATAATAATAATAATGTATAATTTTAATAATTATAATAATAATTATTAGTAATAATATACTATAATAATATAAGGTATTAATAATATAATATTAAGTAATAATATAATAAAGTATAAATATAAAGTAATAATATAATACTACTACTAATAAAAATAATTATAATAATGTATAGAAAATAAAAGATAAAGGTAAATACTATTTCCTTAAAATATATGGTAAATCTCTTATAGAAACTGCATCTCACACCCAAAGTCCAAGATTATATATATGTATATAAGAACATGCTGATTTATATAATATTTTAAAGTCAGTATATGCAATCGTCCATTCGGAAAAAGGTGACTGCAGGGAAGCTTTGACTGTTTTATCAGCCCTTTCATTATCCTTGATACCAAGGTGACTGTAGGACAGCATTGACTGTTTTATCAGCCCTTTCATTATCCTTCATACCAATGTGACTGTAGGACAGCATTGACTGTTTTATCAGCCCTTTAATTATCCTTCATACCAAGGTGACTGTAGGACAGCATTGACTGTTTTATCAGCCCTTTCATTATCCTTGATACCAAGGTGACTGTAGGACAGCATTGACTGTTTTATCAGCCCTTTCATTATCCTTGATACCAAGGTGACTGTAGGACAGCATTGACTGTTTTATCAGCCCTTTCATTATCCTTGATACCAAGGTGACTGTAGGACAGCATTGACTGTTTTATCAGCCCTTTCATTATCCTTGATACCAAGGTGACTGTAGGACAGCATTGACTGTTTTATCAGCCCTTTCATTATCCTTGATACCAAGGTGACTGTAGGACAGCATTGACTGTTTTATCAGCCCTTTCATTATCCTTGATACCAATGTGACTGTAGGACAGCATTGACTGTTTTATCAGCCCTTTCATTATCCTTGATACCAAGGTGACTGTAGGACAGCATTGACTGTTTTATAAGACCTTTCATTATCCTTCATACCAAGGTGACTGTAGGACAGCATTGACTGTTTTATCAGCCCTTTCATTATCCTTCATACCAATGTGACTGTAGGACAGCATTGACTGTTTTATAAGACCTTTCATTATCCTTCATACCAAGGTGACTGCAGGACAGCTTTGACTGTTTTATAAGACCTTTCATTATCCTTCATACCAATGGGACTGCAGGACATAATTGACTGATTTATCAGCCCTTTCATTACCCTTGATACCAATGTGACTAAGCAGCCAACAGCACAGAATACTTTTTCCAGATTGTATGAGCAAATCATGTTTCTGTAAGATCTGGAATAATATCAGGTTGTCAATTTTAAAGTTTTGCCATGCTTTTAATGTGGAGAGAGAATATGAATTGATAATAAAACTTATTTTTTTAGAGATTTCAATGTAGTTCAAAGATTTTAGTATGTCTGCAATTTCTTAGGTAATAATGGAGGCTGTATCCAGATGTTTCAATGGGGTGTTACAACAAGAAGCTCCAACCTTGTCTCAATCAAATACTGACAAAGACTGACTGTATTTAAGAGTACATTAGCACACAAGAAACTATTTAAAGCCAATAATGTAAAGTGCCTTGCCTTGAGACACACCTCAGCAGCCAGTGCAACCTAGATTGTTCTGGGTAGAATTTCAACCCGCAAACCACTAAGAGTGTGACCCACCAGCCGCTCAGCCAAAATTACAGTCCCTCAAAGAAAACGGAAGAATCTGGATATAAATTATACCAATCTTATTTACCAACTTTGATATCAATCCAATAAATCACTCAAAAGTTCTTGCCTTGGGCAGAACCCAAAACTGATGTATCTTTTAAATACCTGAGGTAACACTTAATTTGTAGGGTCTGGATATCAGCTGGGTAAATTGCTTGCTTTGCACTTCTGAAGTCCCAGGGTTGATCCCTTACAACATGTGCAAGTGTATGTGGTGATCCATCAAAGGCTGGTGTTTTGTCTGGGTTCTTTGGTTTCTTTACCTTCCAAACAAATTACACCAATATCTGAGCTATTAAGAGTGCACTGTATAAGTTGGTTGAACTTGTTGGTGCAATCAACATCAAATAAAAACAAATTGTCAGCTCCAATTGCCTAAATGACGGAAAATTCAAATGATTCACAGCTGACTAATTAATGTTTTACTGTAAATTTACTCTAAATGAGAGTTGGAAAATACTGGTAGAGGCTGTGTTTGATACCTCAGCCATGCGTTCGTTCCAAGAGCCCCTGCTTTGTTCCATCACTTTCAAAATATCGGGCTCTATCTCAATCTTGACATGGTCCCCAGTTTTGAATCGGTCACCAGAGCTGGCAGCACCACCTGGATTCTCCTGTGGTTTTGAGACTGGAGTTGCAGAGGAAACAGGGGGTGCAGCAGAAACAGATGAAGGTTCTCTTGTCGTGTTAATCTCTGAAAAATGGCAAGGAGGCATGTCGAAACTAACAAATCCAAGCTAAGACTCATAAAACCTAAGGCTCACAAACCCAAGCTAAGACTAACATTGCCATGCTAAGACTCACAAACCCAAGCTAAGACTCACATTGCCATGCTAAGACTCATAAAACTTAAGGCTAAAAGACCCAAGCTAAGTCTCACATAGCCATGCTAAGTCTCACATAGCCATGCTAAGACTCATAAAACCTAAGGCTCAAAAACCCAAGCTATGACTCACAAACCCATGCTAAGTCTCACATAGCCATGCTAAGACTCACAAAACCTAAGGCTCACAAACCTAAGACTCACAAACCCATGCTAAGACTTATAAACCTAAGCTAAGACTCTCATAGTCATAGTAAGACTCACAGACCCAAGCTAAGACTCACATAACCATGCTAAGACTCATCAACCCAAGCTAAAATTCACAAAGTTCTAACTTGATCAGCTGAGAACTCATCCAAATATTTCACTATCAATCCATGAGTAAATCCCTTTTTCACAAAGAATCAAGAATCTAAAGGCTATTCCTTTTAAATTTAACATTTACTAGGGTATGTAAACCACTTTTTTCAAGGGTACCATCAATTGAAAAAAAACTGTGCCATTGATTCAGCAGTAATATTGTACACACAAGTCAGATTAAATCCAATCCAATTATAAACTAGCTGTAATTTTTGCCTTTTGTGTCAAATGTAGTTCATATATACTTCTTACATACATTTATGTATCAAATGGACATAAGCCAGACATCTTACATACATTTATGTATCAAATGGACATAAGCCAGACTTCTTACATACATTTATGTATCAAATGGACATAAGCCAGACTTCTTACATACATTTATGTATCAAATGGACATAAGCCAGACTTCTTACATACATTTATGTATCAAATGGACATATGCCATACTTCTTACATACATTTATGTATTAAATGGACTTATGCCATACTTCTTACATACATTTATGTATTAAATGGACTTATGCCATACTTCTTACATACATTTATGTATGAAATGGACTTATGCCATACTTCTTACATACATTTATGTATTAAATGGACTTATGCCATACTTCTTACATACATTTATGTATCAAATGGACATATGCCATACTTCTTACATACATTTATGTATCAAATGGACTTATGCCATACTTCTTACATACATTTATGTATTAAATGGACTTGTGTCATACTTCTTACATACATTTATGTATTAAATGGACTTGTGCCATACTTCTTACATACATTTATGTATTAAATGGACTTATGCCATACTTCTTACATACATTTATGTATTAAATGGACTTGTGCCATACTTCTTACATACATTTATGTATTAAATGGACTTATGCCATACTTCTTACATACATTTATGTATTAAATGGACTTATGCCATACTTCTTACATACATTTATGTATTAAATGGACTTGTGCCATACTTCTTACATACATTTATGTATTAAATGGACATATGCCATACTTCTCCAATGATAAAACCCATGTCTGATGCTAAGTATCACTACTTTACAATTATTTTGGCAAAGTTTAATTGGTAAAATTGTCAACTATTTTACAAGACAGGCCCCCTTGCATCTATCATAAGAGACATACTGTAAATCTCTAATCCTTCATGAAAAAAACCAAATGATGGAGTTTAGTTCTGTTTTTCCTTTCAATGACCATAAATTTCATCAATATGTCAGAGACTGGTATCCTCATCTGTGGTTGGAATTAGATCAGGCTGATGCAAAAAGACAATATAAATCAAATCAAAACTTTTATTGCATCAAACACAAACTGTTTACAGCAAAACACAAAATATAATACAAATACAGGTTGTTTGGACTTGCACGAAAATGGAAGCAATATATTTACTAGTGAACACCCATGGTAAACAACATTGATGGACACTTCACTTTGCAGTGGGTAATATTTAATTTACCGGTAACATTTTCAAATTATTAAAATCCAAATAACTGTAGATACAAGTATTGTGTAATGAATACTGTCATGAAATGGATAAACACAGTGCATACCATATATGTATTTCTGAATGGGAATAATGGCAAGAAAACATAAAAATGTTTGAATTGACAGTATTTATATGTACTGCAAACATTTAGAGTTTCCAATATTATCTCTAGATTTATCAAATTTTTTGTATGTTGCACTTATAAGATGACCCCTACTCTGCATGACTCAAATTTTCAGTAAAAAATGTTGACTTATAAGCGAGTATATATGGTATGACAGTCAGCCATATGGGCAACTCTGCCTCAAAACATCAGCAATTTTGCTCTGACAGTTCTGTCATACTGGCAATTCCATCTCATAGATGCTGTCATTCAGTTATTGTATAATAGTTGTTTAATTAAAATATGTATAGACTAATTCTTTATTATTTCTACTTATATTATAATGTATCTTATGTGCAGTTCACCTGTCCATCAGCCCATCTAGCTGTACATGGGTATTGAATACTAGTGGTTTAAATTCACAGTCCACCTGTCCATCATTCCGTCTATTTTATATTGTGTAAATAGTATTTATATTTGTTGTAGGAGTATTCATATAA
This sequence comes from Margaritifera margaritifera, assembly GCA_029931535.1. Classification (NCBI taxonomy): domain Eukaryota; kingdom Metazoa; phylum Mollusca; class Bivalvia; order Unionida; family Margaritiferidae; genus Margaritifera; species Margaritifera margaritifera. The sequence continues at coordinate 614,951 of JAQPZY010000969.1, forward strand.
AGTTGTAGCAGTATTCATATACTGCTGTAACAATATTCTCATACAGATGTGATGGCACCTTTTGTTGTTGCAACAGTATGTCACTATTATAACTTATCCTTGTAACACAAAAGTCACTATTGCAATGATACAATAAACCGTTGGAACAAAAAAACTACTATTACAATGGTAAAATAAACCACTGCAACAACAAAATACCACTGCAATGATAAAATAAACCATTGCAACAACAAAAAATACTGTTGCACTAGTATTTGAAGATCATTGCAATTGTAGGTGAATATTGTTGCAGTGGTATATGGATACCATTGCAATGACACAAGTGGTAAAAAATACTGCTGCAATGGTAAATTCTATATTTGTAATGTCAAAAATTAACCATTGCACCAACAAAATGTTGCATTCCAATGATATTTGGATATCACTGCAATGATACTGGTAGTTTTTACCCTTTTCATATACAATAACTCTGTCCCTCACTTACTGAGTATGGGGAGGTGGTCCTTGTAGTAACGCTTTCCTGTGGCAGGTTTTACACATTTTACATCCAGATGACCTTTATAGCCCAGTCGGTACACGTTTGCATATCCATTCTCCCATACAACTTCCACTGCATCGTTATCAGTGTCAGGGCTAAAATTTACCACAGCAATAACATCTCCAGTTTTATTAGAGCCTCCTGAAAAGATAAGAACACAAGAAAAACATTTATTTAAATTTGTAAAAGAAAGAAACATGTATCTTATATAAAGTCTGTGGACTGATATATTTTTTTATCATTGTGACTGTTGACAATCTTTTTATGTATTTACTGTTCCATTAAAAAGACATCTCATTGTGAAACACAGTGAATAATATTTCAAATTTGTCACTTCTGTTCTTTGATCTAGTCCCATATTATTAATTCTACAATTTTTCATTTGGATCTGTCAATGCCATATCTAAGAATGATGAAGAGAAATATATGTAAAACACAGTCTTTACATTTCTCTATATTTTGGGCTATGCATGGAAAAGAATAACATTCTCTTATAAAGTCAACTATGTTTACCCACAATTAAATTTTAAACCCTTATCAATAAAATTCAGATTAACGAGACTATAAGATAAACAAAATTTCTTAATGATCCGCAAGACATAATTTTTTATCAGGAGATCATAATACACAGTAATTGGATAAATATAAATGAATTCAATGACATTTGCAGTGATTTCAATAAAAACTGCTAGGTAACAAAATCCAAGAGGCACTGGTACCTACAATTTTAGAAGCGCAAAAATTTGATTATAATGTTGTACATTAAAAAGAGACCCAATTTTGGCTTCATCAGAACTGAAATTATTCCAAATAGTCTAGCTTCATTTCCAGTGAGACCAATTTGATGTAAACACATGCCAAACAATACATTAGTACTTTAATAATTAAACTATATATGTGTTTGTTAAACTTACACAGAGACCAAAAAGACTAAGTAAAAAGAAAAATGCAAACAATGTAACAAACTGAAATATTGCTATGATTGTATGAAAATCTAATCAGGTCATATGTGTCTGCATATTAAACATAAATAACAAATTTTATTTGTCAAGCTGAAATATTTTTGCGTATTGTACATACTCAATTATAAGTAGAATCCAATTGCAAACTGCACAGACCAAGATCTGCCATTGCATAATGTACTGGTAGATCTGTGTCTATGCAGTTTGTTAGGAATAATCATTAGAACAAGCAACACAGACTTTGATCTACTGGCACACTATGTGATGCAGATCAGGGTCTATGCTGTTTGCAATTGGACTCAACTTGTATGCGAGTATATATGGTAACTGTGTAAACAAATTTCATCAAAAAGTCTAATATGTCTATCAAATTTTATTTATCTTAAGTGGTTTTTGCTTAATCAAGGTTTTCAAAAAAGAGGTTCAAGTCCATGAAGTTTTAAAAATGTGTATGAACGTGAAACATTGCTATATTGACATTAAAATCTAATCATGTCATCTACATATAAACACAAACATGCCTATACAATTTGATTTGTTTCTCTCTCTAAATTGGTTATTGTCTGATTGTGTTACGAACGTTTTTGTCAAAAAAGTCACAAAAGTTGAAAATCATTTTAAAAGACTGAAATATTGCTGTAATGGCCTGAAAATCTAATCAGGTCATCTATATATGCATACAGGGGAGATAACAACCCTTATTGAACAGGGCTATATGCATACAAACATTCAAGCCAATTTGGCTTTTCTAAATCTAGCATAACACATGATTGTGGCTACCAAACAAACTCTAACATAAATGTACCAATGTATTTAGCTATGTAACTGAATTGATTTGGATTGTGGGTAAACAAATATTTCCTAATTGTGTATTTAAACCAGTGTTCCTTGAACAAATTTTTAACCATTTTAGAAATGAATGTTAATTTTAGGGACCAAGAGTAAGGCTCTCTATAAAAAAAACAACATGCAGTGCCCCATACTGCAAGTCCACACTCTGACTTCTGGATCAACTTCTGTTGACAGACTGAGGAATTAATTTGAGTACCCTAATATAAAATTTACTGTTGACAGACTGAGGAATTAATTTGAGTACCCTAATATAAAATTTACTGTTGACAGACTGTGGAATTAATTTGAGTACCCTAATATTAAATGCACTGTTGACAGGCTGTGGAATTAATTTGTGTACCCTAATATAAAATGCACTGTTGACAGACTGTGGAATTAATTTGAGTACCCTAATATAAAATTTACTGTTGACAAACTGAGGAATTAATTTGAGTACCCTAATATAAAATGTACTTTTAACAGACTGAGGAATTAATTTGAGTACCCTAATATAAAATTTACTGTCGACAGACTGTGGAATTAATTTGAGTACCCTAATATAAAATTTACTGTTGACAGACTGAGGAATTAATTTGAGTACCCTAATATAAAATGTACTGTTGACAGACTGAGGAATTAATTTGAGTACCCTAATATAAAATTTACTGTTGACAGACTGTGGAATTAATTTGAGTACCCTAATATAAAATTTACTGTTGACCGACTATGGAACTAATTTTAATACCCTAATATAAAATTTACTGTTGACAGACTGTGGAATTAATTTGAGTACCCTAATATAAAATATACTGTTGACAGACTGTGGAATTAATTTGAGTACCCTAATATAAAATTTACTTTTGACAGACTGTGGAATTAATTTGAGTACCCCAATATAAAATTTACTGTTGACAAACTGAGGAATTAATTTGAGTACCCTAATATAAAATTTACTGTTGACAGACTGTGGAATTAATTTGAGTACCCTAATATAAAATTTACTTTTGACAGACTGTGGAATTAATTTGAGTACCCTAATATAAAATTTACTGTTGACAGACTATGGAACTAATTTTAATACCCTAATATAAAATTTACTGTTGACAGACTGTGGAATTAATTTGAGTACCCTAATATAAAATTTACTGTTGACAAACTGAGGAATTAATTTGAGTACCCTAATATAAAATTTACTGTTGACAGACTGTGGAATTAATTTGAGTACCCTAATATTAAATTTACTTTTGACAGACTGTGGAATTAATTTGAGTACCCTAATATAAAATTTACTGTTGACAGACTATGGAACTAATTTTAATACCCTAATATAAAATTTACTGTTGACAGACTGTGGAATTAATTTGAGTACCCTAATATAAAATTTACTGTTGACAGACTATGGAACTAATTTTAATACCCTAATATAAAATTTACTGTTGACAGACTGTGGAATTAATTTGAGTAGCCTAATATAAAATTTACTGTTGACAGACTGTGGAATTAATTTGAGTACCCTAATATAAAATTTACTTTTGACAGACTGTGGAATTAATTTGAGTACCCTAATATAAAATTTACTGTTGACAGACTATGGAACTAATTTTAATACCCTAATATAAAATTTACTGTTGACAGACTGTGGAATTAATTTGAGTACCCTAATATAAAATTTACTGTTGACAGACTGCAGAATTAATTTGAGTACCCTAATATAAAATTTACTGTTGACAGACTGTGGAATTAATTTGAGTACCCTAATATAAAATTTACTGTTGACAGACTATGGAACTAATTTTAATACCCTAATATAAAATTTACTGTTGACAGACTGTGGAATTAATTTGAGTATCCTAATATAAAATATACTGTTGACAGACTGTGAAATTAATTTGAGTACACTAATATAAAATTTACTTTTGACAGACTGTGGAATTAATTTGAGTACCCCAATATAAAATTTACTGTTGACAAACTGAGGAATTAATTTGAGTACCCTAATATAAAATTTACTGTTGACAGACTGTGGAATTAATTTGAGTACCCTAATATAAAATTTACTTTTGACAGACTGTGGAATTAATTTGAGTACCCTAATATAAAATTTACTGTTGACAGACTATGGAACTAATTTTAATACCCTAATATAAAATTTACTGTTGACAGACTGTGGAATTAATTTGAGTACCCTAATATAAAATTTACTGTTGACAGACTGCGGAATTAATTTGAGTACCCTAATATAAAATTTACTTTTGACAGACTGTGGAATTAATTTGAGTACCCTAATATAAAATTTACTGTTGACAAACTGAGAAATTAATTTGAGTACCCTAATATAAAATTTACTGTTGACAGACTGTGGAATTAATTTGAGTACCCTAATATAAAATTTACTGTTGACAGACTGAGGAATTAATTTGAGTACCCTAATATAAAATTTACTGTTGACAGATTGTGGAATTAATTTGAGTACCCTAATATAAAATTTACTTTTGACAGACTGTGGAATTATTTTTAGTACCTAATATAAAATTTACTGTTGACAGACTGTGGAATTAATTTGAGTACCCTAATATAAAATTTACTGTTGACAGACTGAGGAATTAATTTGAGTACCCTAATATAAAATTTACTGTTGACAGATTGTGGAATTAATTTGAGTACCCTAATATAAAATTTACTTTTGACAGACTGTGGAATTATTTTTAGTACCTAATATAAAATTTACTGTTGACAGACTGAGGAATTAATTTGAGTACCCTAATATAAAATTTACTGTTGACAGACTGTGGAATTAATTTGAGTACCCTAATATTAAATTTACTTTTGACAGACTGTGGAATTAATTTGAGTACCCTAATATAAAATTTACTGTTGACAGACTATGGAACTAATTTTAATACCCTAATATAAAATTTACTGTTGACAGACTGTGGAATTAATTTGAGTACCCTAATATAAAATTTACTGTTGACAGACTATGGAACTAATTTTAATACCCTAATATAAAATTTACTGTTGACAGACTGTGGAATTAATTTGAGTAGCCTAATATAAAATTTACTGTTGACAGACTGTGGAATTAATTTGAGTACCCTAATATAAAATTTACTTTTGACAGACTGTGGAATTAATTTGAGTACCCTAATATAAAATTTACTGTTGACAGACTATGGAACTAATTTTAATACCCTAATATAAAATTTACTGTTGACAGACTGTGGAATTAATTTGAGTACCCTAATATAAAATTTACTGTTGACAGACTGCAGAATTAATTTGAGTACCCTAATATAAAATTTACTGTTGACAGACTGTGGAATTAATTTGAGTACCCTAATATAAAATTTACTGTTGACAGACTATGGAACTAATTTTAATACCCTAATATAAAATTTACTGTTGACAGACTGTGGAATTAATTTGAGTATCCTAATATAAAATATACTGTTGACAGACTGTGAAATTAATTTGAGTACACTAATATAAAATTTACTTTTGACAGACTGTGGAATTAATTTGAGTACCCCAATATAAAATTTACTGTTGACAAACTGAGGAATTAATTTGAGTACCCTAATATAAAATTTACTGTTGACAGACTGTGGAATTAATTTGAGTACCCTAATATAAAATTTACTTTTGACAGACTGTGGAATTAATTTGAGTACCCTAATATAAAATTTACTGTTGACAGACTATGGAACTAATTTTAATACCCTAATATAAAATTTACTGTTGACAGACTGTGGAATTAATTTGAGTACCCTAATATAAAATTTACTGTTGACAGACTGCGGAATTAATTTGAGTACCCTAATATAAAATTTACTTTTGACAGACTGTGGAATTAATTTGAGTACCCTAATATAAAATTTACTGTTGACAAACTGAGAAATTAATTTGAGTACCCTAATATAAAATTTACTGTTGACAGACTGTGGAATTAATTTGAGTACCCTAATATAAAATTTACTGTTGACAGACTGAGGAATTAATTTGAGTACCCTAATATAAAATTTACTGTTGACAGATTGTGGAATTAATTTGAGTACCCTAATATAAAATTTACTTTTGACAGACTGTGGAATTATTTTTAGTACCTAATATAAAATTTACTGTTGACAGACTGTGGAATTAGCTATGTAACTGAAATGATTTGGATTGTAGGTAAACAAATATTTCCTAATTGTGTATTTAAACCAATGTTCCTTGATCAATAGTTCAATACTGGTTTGCAACAAATTTTTAACCATTTTAGAAATGAATGTTAATTTTAGGGACCAAGAGTAAGGCTCTCTATAAAAAAAACATGCAGTGCCCCATACTGCAAGTCCACACTCTGACTTCTGGATCAACTTCTGTTGACAGACTGAGGAATTAATTTGAGTACCCTAATATAAAATGTACTGTCGACAGACTGTGGAATTAATTTGAGTACCCTAATATAAAATTTACTGTTGACAGACTGTGGAATTAATTTGAGTACCCTAATATAAAATTTACTGTTGACAGAATGTGGAATTAATTTGAGTACCATAATATAAAATTTACTTTTGACAGATTGAGGAATTAATTTTAATACCCTAATATAAAATTTACTGCTGACAGACTGGAATTAATTTGAGTACCCTAATATAAAATTTACTGTTGACAGATTGTGGAATTAATTTGAGTACCCTAATATAAAATTTACTTTTGACAGACTGTGGAATTAATTTGAGTACCCTAATATAAAATTTACTGTTGACAGAATGTGGAATTAATTTGAGTACCCTAATATAAAATTTACTGATGACAGATTTTGGAATTAATTTTAATACCGTACAATAAAATTTACTGTTGACAGATTGTGGAATTAATTTGAGTACCCTAATATAAAATTTACTGTTGACAGACTGTGGAATTAATTTGAGTACCCTAATATAAAATTTACTGTTGACAGACTACAGAATTAATTTGAGTACCCTAATATAAAATTTACTTTTGACAGACTGTGGAATTAATTTGAGTACCCCAATATAAAATTTACTGTTGACAAACTGAGGAATTAATTTGAGTACCCTAATATAAAATTTACTGTTGACAGACTGAGGAATTAATTTGAGTACCTTAATATAAAATTTACTTTTGACAGACTGTGGAATTAATTTGAGTACCTTAATATAAAATTTACTGTTGACAAACTGAGGAATTAATTTGAGTACCCTAATATAAAATTTACTGTTGACAGACTGTCAAATTAATTTGAGTACCCCAATATAAAATTTACTGTTGAGAGACTGTGGAATTAATTTGAGTACCCTAATATAAAATTTACTTTTGACAGACTGTGGAATTAGCTATGTAACTGAATTGATTTGGATTGTAGGTAAACAAATATTTCCTAATTGTGTATTTAAACCAATGTTCCTTGACCAATAGTTCAATACTGGTTTGCAACAAATTTTTAACCATTTTAGAAATTAATGTTAATTTTAGAGACCAAGAATAAAGGCTGTCTATAAAAAAAACATGCAGTGCCCCATACTGCAAGTCCACACTCTGACTTCTGGATCAACTTCTGTTGACAGACTGAGGAATTAATTTGAGTACCCTAATATAAAATGTACTGTTGACAGACTGAGGAATTAATTTGAGTACCCTAATATAAAATGTACTGTTGACAGACTGAGGAATTAATTTGAGTACCCTAATATAAAATGTACTGTTGACAGACTGAGGAATTAATTTGAGTACCCTAATATAAAATTTACTGTTGACAGACTGTGGAATTAATTTGAGTACCCTAATATAAAATTTACTGTTGACCGACTATGGAACTAATTTTAATACCCTAATATAAAATTTACTGTTGACAGACTGTGGAATTAATTTGAGTACCCTAATATAAAATATACTGTTGACAGACTGTGGAATTAATTTGAGTACCCTAATATAAAATTTACTTTTGACAGACTGTGGAATTAATTTGAGTACCCCAATATAAAATTTACTGTTGACAAACTGAGGAATTAATTTGAGTACCCTAATATAAAATTTACTGTTGACAGACTGTGGAATTAATTTGAGTACCCTAATATAAAATTTACTTTTGACAGACTGTGGAATTAATTTGAGTACCCTAATATAAAATTTACTGTTGACAGACTATGGAACTAATTTTAATACCCTAATATAAAATTTACTGTTGACAGACTGTGGAATTAATTTGAGTACCCTAATATAAAATTTACTGTTGACAGACTGTGGAATTAATTTGAGTACCCTAATATAAAATTTACTGTTGACAGACTGTGGAATTAATTTGAGTACCCTAATATTAAATTTACTTTTGACAGACTGTGGAATTAATTTGAGTACCCTAATATAAAATTTACTGTTGACAGACTATGGAACTAAATTTAATACCCTAATATAAAATTTACTGTTGACAGACTGTGGAATTAATTTGAGTACCCTAATATAAAATTTACTGTTGACAGACTGTGGAATTAATTTGAGTACCCTAATATAAAATTTACTGTTGACAAACTGAGGAATTAATTTGAGTACCCTAATATAAAATTTACTGTTGACAGACTATGGAACTAATTTTAATACCCTAATATAAAATTTACTGTTGACAGACTGTGGAATTAATTTGAGTAGCCTAATATAAAATTTACTGTTGACAGACTGCAGAATTAATTTGAGTAGCCTAATATAAAATTTACTGTTGACAGACTATGGAACTAATTTTAATACCCTAATATAAAATTTACTGTTGACAGACTGTGGAATTAATTTGAGTACCCTAATATAAAATATACTGTTGACAGACTGTGAAATTAATTTGAGTACCCTAATATAAAATTTACTTTTGACAGACTGTGGAATTAATTTGAGTACCCTAATATAAAATTTACTGTTGACAAACTGAGGAATTAATTTGAGTACCCTAATATAAAATTTACTGTTGACAGACTGTGGAATTAATTTGAGTACCCTAATATAAAATTTACTTTTGACAGACTGTGGAATTAACTTGAGTACCCTAATATAAAATTTACTGTTGACAGACTATGGAACTAATTTTAATACCCTAATATAAAATTTACTGTTGACAGACTGTGGAATTAATTTGAGTACCCTAATATAAAATTTACTGTTGACAGACTGCAGAATTAATTTGAGTACCCTAATATAAAATTTACTGTTGACAGACTGTGGAATTAATTTGAGTACCCTAATATAAAATTTACTGTTGACAGACTATGGAACTAATTTTAATACCCTAATATAAAATTTACTGTTGACAGACTGTGGAATTAATTTGAGTACCCTAATATAAAATATACTGTTGACAGACTGTGAAATTAATTTGAGTACCCTAATATAAAATTTACTTTTGACAGACTGTGGAATTAATTTGAGTACCCCAATATAAAATTTACTGTTGACAAACTGAGGAATTAATTTGAGTACCCTAATATAAAATTTACTTTTGACAGACTGTGGAATTAATTTGAGTACCCTAATATAAAATTTACTGTTGACAGACTATGGAACTAATTTTAATACCCTAATATAAAATTTACTGTTGACAGACTGTGGAATTAATTTGAGTACCCTAATATAAAATTTACTGTTGACAGACTGCGGAATTAATTTGAGTACCCTAATATAAAATTTACTTTTGACAGACTGTGGAATTAATTTGAGTACCCTAATATAAAATTTACTGTTGACAGACTATGGAACTAATTTTAATACCCTAATATAAAATTTACTGTTGACAGACTGTGGAATTAATTTGAGTACCCTAATATAAAATTTACTGTTGACAGACTGCGGAATTAATTTGAGTACCCTAATATAAAATTTACTTTTGACAGACTGTGGAATTAATTTGAGTACCCTAATATAAAATTTACTGTTGACAAACTGAGAAATTAATTTGAGTACCCTAATATAAAATTTACTGTTGACAGACTGTGGAATTAATTTGAGTACCCTAATATAAAATTTACTGTTGACAGACTGAGGAATTAATTTGAGTACCCTAATATAAAATTTACTGTTGACAGATTGTGGAATTAATTTGAGTACCCTAATATAAAATTTACTTTTGACAGACTGTGGAATTATTTTTAGTACCTAATATAAAATTTACTGTTGACAGACTGTGGAATTAGCTATGTAACTGAAATGATTTGGATTGTAGGTAAACAAATATTTCCTAATTGTGTATTTAAACCAATGTTCCTTGACCAATAGTTCAATACTGGTTTGCAACAAATTTTTAACCATTTTAGAAATGAATGTTAATTTTAGGGACCAAGAGTAAGGCTCTCTATAAAAAAAACATGCAGTGCCCCATACTGCAAGTCCACACTCTGACTTCTGGATCAACTTCTGTTGACAGACTGAGGAATTAATTTGAGTACCCTAATATAAAATGTACTGTCGACAGACTGTGGAATTAATTTGAGTACCCTAATATAAAATTTACTGTTGACAGACTGTGGAATTAATTTGAGTACCCTAATATAAAATTTACTGTTGACAGAATGTGGAATTAATTTGAGTACCATAATATAAAATTTACTTTTGACAGATTGAGGAATTAATTTTAATACCCTAATATAAAATTTACTGCTGACAGACTGGAATTAATTTGAGTACCCTAATATAAAATTTACTGTTGACAGATTGTGGAATTAATTTGAGTACCCTAATATAAAATTTACTTTTGACAGACTGTGGAATTAATTTGAGTACCCTAATATAAAATTTACTGTTGACAGAATGTGGAATTAATTTGAGTACCCTAATATAAAATTTACTGATGACAGATTTTGGAATTAATTTTAATACCGTACAATAAAATTTACTGTTGACAGATTGTGGAATTAATTTGAGTACCCTAATATAAAATTTACTGTTAACAGACTGTGGAATTAATTTGAGTACCCTAATATAAAATTTAGTGTTGACAGACTGTGGAATTAATTTGAGTACCCTAATATAAAATTTACTCTATGTATTTTTGTGGGTATTGTTATTTTGTGGTTTTGCCAAAATTATGTTTTTGTAGTTACATGTACTTAATTCATGTATATACCTCTTGGGATTTAAAATGTTACCATATATTGATAAATATTATCAAACAGTTCATTACATTTTCTACCATACATACCAATAAATACTTGTGTATAAGTCAGATCCAACTGCAAACTGCATAGATCCAGATCAGCCATTGCATAATGCACTGGCAGATCAGGGTCTATGCAGTACAACAAAACAACAAAGACCCTGATCTACTGGCACATTAAGCAACGGCAGATCATGGTCTATGTTGTTTACATTTGGACCAGACTTATACATGAGTATATACATTAACACTCAGCAATATAGGAATATAATTCCAAGGTGTTACCCGGCACACATAACTTAACACTAGAAATGTTACAACAATGACAGTGTATCTCAGTAACAGAAGGCAAGATTTCCAAAGTACATACCATCCTGGTTAACCCATCTCCAGTCGGGGCCACGAACAACCTTTGCCTTCTCAAACAGACCATAAGCTGGCACTTGTTTGCTTGTTACTCTTGGGGGTACATCCTCCCTGTGACAAATAAACACATTACAGCTCAAAAATGTTGTTTTAATGGACATGACAGCTAAAAATATTGAATTGTTGGACATTAACATGTTGATTGGTTGGTCATCTGAAAACGCTGATTGGCCATGGCAGCCATATTAAATGTGAGATTGGCACCATTTCACTTAGGACCAATTTGACATCATAAGAAGTCTTTTAGTGAAAACCTCAAATTAATATGGCCATCCATTCTGGAGGAGTAGCAATAGCAACATTTTCAAGATGGTTGCAATGGTGGACATATTAGGTGTCCTAGCAGCACCATTTTCATTTAGGAACAACTACACCATGGGATGATGCATGTGTAAAGTTTCATGGCAATCCTCCAAGAAGTTTAGGAGGAGTAGTGATAACAAACATTTGCTAACGGACAGATGGACAATAGACAATAAGTGTTGGACAATGGATGAAAAATCATCCCATAACCTCTTCTGGTCTATGACCAGTAGAGTTAAAAACGTGTTTAAGAGCTAAGGTATGCCATCAACTTGTGCCATTATTCTACTTGTCTGCCATGATAACAACAAGCCTTGCAAGAACAGAAAGAAGTTAATGTCAGTCTCATGAGAACAACTGAAAAACACCTAGAGATGGATGGAAGGATGTACAGACAGACAAGCGCAACATCATGTGATTACCAGTCAAGGTGGGACATACAAAAAACTGCAAGTACATATTATTCATCATGAATAGTAATAGGTTACAGTTTTCTACTATCAACCAGTACATGAAATGGAGCTCAGTCCAAAATGAACAGACAATTTGATTATTTAACTGTAATCTGTTCTTACTAGTAGTGGATTATTATCTCGCCTTAGTAGATTTCTGGGTAAAACAAGTGCTCACTATGAACTCGAAGCAACATATGTATGAGAACAAATATCTCACTATATAGTAAACACATTGTATGAGAACAAATATCTCAATACATAGTAAACACTTTGTATGAGAACAAATATCTCAATACATAGTAAACACTTTGTATGAGAACAAATATCTCAATACATAGTAAACACTTTGTATGAGAACAAATATCTCAATACATAGTAAACACTTTGAGAACAAATATCTCACTATACAGTAAACTGTTTGTATGAGAACAAATATCTCTCTATATAGTAAACAATATGTATCAGAACAAATATCTCACTACATAGTAAACAATTTGTATCAGAACAAAGATCTCACTACATAGTAAACACTTTCATACATGCAGAGATGCTGCCAAGATTTTATCTAAAGGGGGGAGCTCCTCCCTTGTCACCAAAATAAGGGGGGAGTACAAAAAAAATGAGGGGGAGGAGGAAACAGCCATAGTTCAATATTTACCTAACACAAAAATATCCATCTTTTTCTTTCTTCCTGCTCCACTTTGTTAGAGCTCTATTGAAATCAAAATCCTCAAAAGATGTCTCCTCTAGTTGTATAAGCATTAATCTGTTGATCATTTCTGAGCTTAATTTGTTCCTTATCTGTGTATGAGTATTGTTCTGTGCTGAGAACCCCCTTACACATATGCATAGCTAACTAGGCCAGCTTGAACAAGCTGGAAAACTGTTCTTTATGGTTGTTATGTACAATTTTGAACAGCTCATATGCATTGTCTCTTGGATATCTCTGCGTCAAAATAATATTTTTCACTAACAGGAGTTCTGCCAAAGTTTCACTTTCTTAAATCAGTGTTTTGCTGACTACTATGCCAGATTTCTTATCTGTTCCACAATGTTGTATTAGGATTTTAAGTCAATCAATTCCGTAGCCTGCTTGTTCAGACAGAGGTATTTTAATAAAAAATAAATATCCTCACTTTTTAATTTCTTTTTAGACTTGTATTTATTAAATTTATCTTAACCCTTAGAGTGATATACAGTTTTGTACCATAAGATCCCTCAAGGCAGAATTGTTTGAGAAATTAAATGTATTTTAATTAGGCTTGGTATTCTGCCTTTTCGGCATTTAAATTTGAACTACTGCTTAATATGGGGTTGACCGGCATGCAATCTGTTTTTGTCCATCCAGCATCTACATTGGTCTCGTATTCAACATCATTTTCAAAATTACTCACTGGTATTTCCAGTAACACTTTCTGGGCTCCATTAATCTGATATACTTCAAAACTTTAAAAATCATTGTCATCATTGCTATCATCAGCCAGTATTTGCCGAACTAAATTGTCATCTGAAGATCAACCCTGTTGGGAGTCAGCCATTTTAGTTTTCTAGGAGCCCTTACTTAAAACCACGTGTTTGTAAAACTTCCTTCATAAATGCAAGGTGCAACCTCGACAATGCTTCTTCCAGGGCCCAATATGCCAAATCAAATTTAGTTTAACAACCGTTCATGTCAAGCTGAAGTGCTCAGATATGTAAACAGTTGCCTAACAAAACAAAAAAAACAACAAAAAAAAAAAAACAGATGATGAGAGAAGCGCTATGAGACCTCTACTTCAGCGTGACTAACGCCGCGACAAGAACTTTAAGGGTTAACAGTTAAATAAAAATTGCATACTGCGCAGAGTACATTTTTATATGCGTGACTTGAAACTAATTTGCTGGAGTTCTCGCACATCACTGCTTTAGAAGTGCACGAATTCGTACAAATTTTGCGACATGTGATAGACCCAAGATTTCAAACCAGTAGATTTGCAAATTTTGTTCAGCAGATTGGCTTCTAAACCAGTGGATTTTTTATCGGCATAAATTTTATGTGTTTTAATGGATTGAAAACAAAACAAGTGCATTGTTTGACATAATATATATTCTCTTCATACTATAATAAAACACCAAGTTTTGAACATGAATCAAATTCAGATTCTGATGGAAAATGTTACAATTATAATTAATATGAGTCATTATATTGTCAATTAAGTTAAATGAAAGAGGAACAGTTTTATATCTTTTCATTCACTGCAAAGTTGTCTTTTTCTTTCTAAAATGAAGCATTTTTAGTATCCCTCTGGTGACCACTGATGACATTCATTGTGATTATTAAGCTTTACACTTAACAGACTCTAAATAGTTTTCTGGTCCAGATTTTCCCTAAATATAAAATATAAAAATAAAATGAAAATTTAAAAAGATTACATAAAAATCTGGTTTAGGGATCTGAAGATCATGTCGCTTGTGCCTATGTTGCATGCTGGAATACCAAGAAATCTGGTAGAAATACACTGAACTGTTTGATCATACACACAGACTAGAACATTCAACATTTTATCATTCTCTTGATCATTTGATTCTTCAATGATAACACTGAACTTCTGACTCCTACACATATTTTCAACTTTTCTGTCCCATTGCAGGGCTAGGGTCTGAGTGACAATAACTGTTGTCTTTGTATGCTGGCATGAAAATTTTTGTGCAATCTCAGAGTCTGGAAACATTACTTTAACCAGTTTAGTAAAATGATCTGCTATGAGGAATAGTAAATTGTGCTCTGCCACAAAATTTGCAAACAAAGTCTCTACAAGTGCCACTTTATCCACTTTTGATCCAGTCTCAAATAAGGCCTCCAAAGTGGGTGTGTTTGTTACAGAAGAATCACTGCTCCTATACGATGTTGTCTGCATATGCTTCAGGTGATATCATTTCTTCCTCCATATACTATCTTAGAATCCACTTTGCATGAAACAGACAATGCCAACTCAGGACCTTTGCTACTTGCATGCACACTCTTAAACTCTGATATCCAAGCATTGTTCAACTTGTAATATTTTTTAGTGGGTGGTTTTTTAGCATTGACAGAAAGCACGTTTCTGCAATTTTGACAAGAATTAAACAAAAAATATAAGAGCTGTCCTTAAATATTCCTCTTAAAACATCTTGAAAATTGCAATAACAATTATACAAGACAAAAAAATCAAAATGCTTATTCAAGTTTTTTTTTTTTTGGGGGGGGGGGGGTCAGTCTCTCCATTTTATCTCCACTCTGCCAAAGGTTGTCCAATTTTCATCAAAGACTGAGAAACCATCATGGACCACCTTTGATCCCTTTATTATTTATAATGCCTCAAAAAACATCCCACATTTGGCCTTAAATTCTCCAAATTACAACAATAAGGTAATCAATGAGCAGTTTGTTGTGTACACATGTTAGCTGTTCTTTAACAATTTTAATCCAATCATCACACCAAGCGTTGCACTGGTGGAACATTTCCAGTCCCATGTAGACTGGTTCTGGTTGGTTTCTCTGTGTTGATAGAATGCGTAAAAATACAGTATTTTGGGTTTTTTTAATTCAATTTTTTAAAACTTCTTTTTTTTTTCAAAAGTAGTATATTTCAATTAAAAAACTTTATGTGCAGTAGACACCCTTTAAAATGGTATTTTGGGCCTACTGCCAGTAGAATCACATGTATGCATTTTGTATGAGAACAAATATCTCACTACATAGTAAACACTTTGCTATATATGTATTCCAATTACACTTAAAACCCAGAAAAGGTGGCTACATCAAAAGTACTTGAAAGAAAAGACAAACAGAAATATTTTGAAAAAAATACAATGGATATGTTTGCTGCTAAAAAATGTTGTGGGATACGTACCCGTCATGATCAGCACAGTCTAGTCGCTTGAATCTGTGTGAAATGTCATGCTTGTCCTCAAAGTAGCAAGTTGAGCAGAGGGCTACATCTTTACATACATTACATCTCCATAAGATACCTGGAACTGTCTGTAGACTACATCCAGCACAGCTCACCTCATGTCGGACACCTGCAAAAATACATTTTTTGTTAAAAGATACATAACTTGCCAGCTGAAATAGTATACAATGTCACTCATGCACAGGTCAATGAGACCTATTTACCTATGATATTTGGGACCCTGAAAGAAATTATTTGTTACTTTTCAGCAAAACACCCCACTTATTGTAATCCACTTTCTTTTTTCGATATCCAACACAGTGAATGTAAAAACTATAACTGACAGAGGCATGTAAAAATAATAACTGACAGAGGCATGTAAAAAGATCTTTGACTCTTTGTAACCATGTATTAATGAAGGGCCTTATAGTGAGGGAACGCTAGAACAATTCAGAAGCCTAAAAATGAATCTCTAACTATAAGGTATCTTCCTCACTTCCACTTAATTAAAGGTGACTAATATTTCTCTTTTTTATTTTATAACTGTTTGTTGCAGATATAAACATGTGACAGTCCTCCATTTTTTATGAAGAAAAATCCATATTCTCTCTGTAAAGTGCATGTACAAATCAAATGTCAAATTAAGATTTAAAATATACTAACTAACATATTTGAAAACATAATCTTTGGTGTATAAACTGAGTGTATAATGATTTTGTCTCATCAGCTTTATTCAACTGTAAATAGAAGAACTGAAAGTGAGAGACTGGTATTATATATATATATATATATATATATATATATATATATATATATATATACAGATATATATATATATATATATATATATATATATATAAATATATATATATATATATATATATATATATATATATATATATATATATATATATATATATATATATATATATATGTAGAAATATATAACTCATCTTGCAAGTTGTAAAAAATTATTATTAGACAATTAGCCAACAAGAAGTAGAAGCAAAGTCATAAGATACACAGCCTATCTTTCTCCTTATTTTTTCTTAGCACAATTTACACATGGACTGATACATGAATAGAACTTCAGATGATGATGATACTGATCTTTTGAATATAAATTATGGTGTGGCACAGTCAGGTGGACTGGGTCAAAAATTAATCACCTCTATTCAAATGCAAAGCAACATTAAGACAGAATTAAAATCTTACCTATTCCTGCATTGTCATACAGGCGAAGGTCATACTGCTTTTCCAAACCTGCTCTATAGACATTCTTTTCCCCATTATCCCAAATCACTACTGCAGTCTGTGCTGGATAATATTCATTATCATCATCTGCGCAAATGTCAACCACACTTCCAAGGTGACCTTCACCTCCATCTTGATCCCCAAAATTCCAGTCTGGGCCACGGACAACTCGTACGCCGATGTCCACTGCACGACCTAGTTTTAAAAAGATAAACAAGGTGTTTCTAAAACTAATAATCCCTTCAATGATTTATATTTCTTTGTTAATTAAAACTAGGGACACATACATGTTCAAAGGAGGACTACTTGTTATCATTGGTCACTTTGCATGATGATATTATTTAAGTGCAGGGCATTCATTGTTCAACATACAAGGTCAAGTGTGTACATGTATTAGTTGAAAAGTCTCAAAAGCATCAAAAGTAGGTTACACTGACCTACTTTTGGTTACACTGACCCATTTCTGGTACTAAGTGTACAAATCATTATGATGCATCAAGATATGAAGTTTCACAAGTGTAAAGGTTACAGTGCTAAAAGATACATGTATTGTAAGTGTAAAGCTTACAGTGCTAAAGATACATGTACATGTATCAATAAAAATCTAATTTGGTGATGAAGTCAGAAAGAGACCATTACTTGAGGGAAGGTGAGCAATTTACTCATGTAAATCTACCCCTGCATCTCAGATGGACATGAACTTAAAATATAAGAAAAGTATATAATTCTTCTGAAAATAGTGTGAGTGCAGTGATTGGTCAACCTGCACATCTTTTAATGATGACCCTAATGTGTACCAAGTTTCACAGCAATCCACTGAACATTCACAAAAATCTGTCCTATACTGCATCCAGCTGTATGTAGAAATGGCAGTAAGTCTTACAAAACTCATGGGAGCATAAAGATTTGTCAATGTACATCTTTTAGATGGTGACCATAATATATACATAATTATATACTGATCCATTAAATTAGCAAGACAAGTCACATTCAAAAGATTCTGTCTTACATTACAATCAGACAAAATGGGCAACAACTCTGACAAAACTGTGGGAGCAAAGTGAGTTGTTGATAGGCAAATATGTCTAAAGTTTCATGGTCATTCATTGAAAACTTTGAGAAAAATGTTAATGCAAATTTTCTAAGATTACAACCCTGACCCCAATGTCAAAGGGGCAAGCGCATGTCACAAAATCAATTATCTTAGCTTCCTAGTGATTCATCAAAAGTAACTTTTATTATTTAATTCAGCTAAGTACAAATCATATACATATGCAAAACAAATGATGGAAGTTAAGTAGTAGTTACTTTATTTTCATCAATATTATGTGCAACAAATCTTTCCATGTACATGTACATTTATATAAGTTCCATTTTGTAAATTGCATAAAAACATAAAATTAATTAAAAAATCACTAAGAAAACTTTTTCTCAAAGGAAATTGCTGCAATTAGCAAATACTTGAAATACTAGCCCATCAGAATCTAATGGGGACTGGCTTGAGGTTGAATATTCCAGGATCAATTGCCAGCCAATAGCCCCATACCCCTGAATCTTAGAAAGAACACTGGAAGGAATGCATGGTAATAGATGGATCAATTTAAAGATAGATATAAAGTTTGTATCCATTATCAACTCCCACTAGTTTTGAACAAGAAACCATAAATTAAATACAGGAAAACACAATTTTTGTACAAATCTTTGGACTAAACCATAATTACAAACAAATTTCAAGAGAAGATAATGAAAGTGAAAGCAGATTTGTTCATTCTCCCTCCTAAATCTCAATTTATCTACAAAGTTGAAGAAATGTGCAGACCTCATTGCCGCACTTTGTAAATAATATTATCTTCAGTCATTCTGAAAACTTGAAGGAGAACTGAAAATAAAATCAATTTCATGCTAGAATTAATGATTCCTGTGTAAAACAAATCATTACATTTAAAAACTGATGCGGTCAATGCACAACTTGAAATGTTGTACTGACTAATACAATTCAACAAAACTGCAACATTTCTATGGGCAACAATTATGAAATATTCACTATTGGAATACTTTTCAGATTATAGGATTCGCACACCCTCACGTTTGTTTGTACCCCTCTACCGATTTTAGAAAAGAAAATCATCAAGGATATGAAAAATGCACAAAACTTGTCATTTCAGTCATCAATATATAATTTTTAACCTGACTGTCGCCAGGGAGTCCCCAACACTGTCTTGCTGTAAAACAAGCAGTTAGACTGCTCACTGTCTTTATATGCTTTCTGGAACAGTCCATTTCAGTAAAAAAATGTGTCGTCTGCGTCCAATATTTGCAATGTCTAGTTAGTACTAGTTTTAATATTTCTAAAATAAATTGAACAAATAAAAAGGAGGAACTCTTGTATACATTTGTTCAAAGAGATGTAACTCCTAAATTTACGGAATTATTGAGATCATCAAAGACAGTGAACTACATCACATCTGTTGCTTGAAAATATATGGCGACCGTGTTAGGGACCCCCTGGCGACAATCAGGTTAGAAATTATAAATTGATGAATGAAATGACTAAGTTTTGTGCATTTTTCATATCCTTTATGTTGTTTTTTTTTTGTTTTTTTTTAAATCGGTGGGGGGGGGGGGGGTTACAAACAAACGAAAGGGTGTGCGAATACTAAAGAAGTTTCACACGAGGCTTGTATACATGCATAGAAAATGTCCTGTAACAGAGAGAGTAGTTGAACTTAAGATGACTCTAGTCAGATTAACAAGCTACAGAAATATTAACACAGACAGGTAACAAAAAGTCAGAAACACCCACCAAACATCTTAGCTTCTCTTGTTCAAACAGAAACTGCTTTGACTTCCCGGATTTCCCAATGAGAAAGGTGTTACTATTTTTAACCTTAATGGAAATACCAGGTAGTCATGTGACCTGGAGGGACCATTCATTATAATTATATTTGCTTCTAGTCAGTATGCATTGTAAATATCACAACACATATTTTTTTAGTATCAATTTCTCCAAACTTGTAAGGAAATTTTAAATGAACTTTAATGAAATAAATGCCAGAACTTAACTGTGTTTAAAATCCACCTCTTGGTATATATATATATATATATATATATATATATATATATATAATATATATATATATATACACACAATTTTAATAATAATAATAACAATAATAATAGCAATGCATATTTCTGTACATAAAAATGGAAGTGTCTCTGCCTTAGTATTTTTCTCAATAAGCTTAGATAACAGAAAATGCAAAAACTTGTGGAATAATAATAATAATAATAATAATAATAATAATAATAATAATAATAATATTAATATTATTATTATTATTATTATTATTATTATTATTATTATTGTTGTTGTTGTCTTGTGTGTGGATTGGCAGGGTTTGATTTTACTGTTATTCAAATAAATATCTTTGACTTTGGAAAGAAGAGCTAGAGGTTTTTTCTGAACCAGCACCATACCTAAATCTGCCACTTACTGTTTTTTTTAGATTCTACCTCTGAGGGTAACTGCTTTATCTCATTTAAAAAGAATATGCATGGGCATGGCTACACTGTTATACTCATTTAAAAAGAATATTCATGGGTATGGCTACACTGTTACACTCATTTAAAAAGAATATTCATGGGTATGGCTACACTGTTACACTCATTTAAAAAGAATATTCATGGGTATGGCTACACTGTTACACTCATTTAAAAAGAATATGCATGGGTATGGCTACACTGTTACACTCATCTAAAAAGAATATTCATGGATATGGCTACACTGTTACACTCATTTAAAAAGAATATTCATGGGTATGGCTACACTGTTACACTCATTTAAAAAGAATATGCATGGGTATGGCTACACTGTTATACTCATTTAAAAAGAATATTCATGGGTATGGCTACACTGTTACACTCATTTAAAAAGAATATGCATGGGTATGGCTACACTGTTATAACCACTTGAGTCAGTTTTTTCATCTCTGCTGCCTATCTTTAAATTTGGATGGCTACACAAAACTTGAATGACTGTGCAAACTGATCATCTATACAGGTTTTTGATAATTAACTTACAAGCAGATTCTCACAGATTTGAACCTGCACCATTCTGGTTGCAAATCCATCATGCTAACTACTGAGGTATCATGTCTCCACTCATTTATTCATGAATATTACATATTTACCTGTACAGAAGTATTAAGAACACTGTTACATAGCAACCGTTTTTTAGTTGGTTCTTTGGTGGTTATATAATACTTTACAGTTTTGACTGTATAATTTTGTCACAGCAATGAAATTCAAAGTAGTATAATTAATATAAACGGCAGTATTATATTTAATACCTCAGTGTTAACAGAATTATATACCCAATATTAACTCATACACACCATATGGTATTATTTCATATCACAGAAATATCACACAAAATTCAATAATGGATGGAAACAAGATCAATTTCAGTGGTTGGAATCAAGTTCAAAGGGAAATTAATATGCATTCTGCCATTCCTATAAAGTCAATTTTAAGAGTACTATCCAAATTCGACCTAGATAACACTAATCTTGGGAAGTTCTGGCAGGTAGTCAGCAACCTGATTCTACACACAGACAATTAAACTTCTTGGTGGACTCAGTAGAGTTGCATTAACATTGCCACATTCCACCGTAGACACTGAAAGAATATATTCCATTCTGAGGAAAATTCAGGACTCCAGAGGAAACCTGGATCCAGTAACAATACATCATCTCCTAAGTGTTAAGATCAACAATGATGAGGACTGCCACAAATATAATCCAGACAATGATCTCCTAAGAGATGCTAAAAATGCTTGAGGTACATATAAGGAGAGTATGAATGGCAACAAGTTACTATGAAAGGAGAGTATGAATGGCAACAAGTTACTGTGAAAGGAGAGTATGAATAGCAACAAGTTAATGTGAAAGGAGAGTATGATTGGCAACAAGTTACTGTCAAAAGAGAATATGAATGGGAACAAGTTACTGTGAAAGGAGAGTATGAATGGCAACAAGTTACTGTGAAAGGAGAGTATGAATGGCAAGAAGTTACTGTGAAAGGAGAGTATGAATGGCAACAAGTTACTGTGAAAGGACTGATGTGATGAGATGTCTAATGATGTGCATATTTTATTATTAAAAAATGGAAATTTGTTCAATAGTTGTAATTTTTGTTCATTTGCATGTGGAAAATCAGGTCAATGAAAATCCTCCCTCTTTTGAAGTCAAAACTCCTAACCAAATTTTGCAAATCTCCTGATTTTTCCTAAGCTGACCTCTCTGTTTTGTCACATGTATGCATGAAAAATAGTGAATTCACCGTACATATATCAGAGGAATTTAAAACTTATTCAAGTGAAGAGTAATAGTGTAAGTGACTCATGACAGGCTATGGAATGAATGGTAATCCTGTGAAAATGTATGAATTGAAATTACTAGTACTCCACATATAGCTATCAATGGCTTAAAAGAATAAGAAAAAAAACCGGAAATGATTAAAAGAATTACAAAAATATTTGACCTTTAATACCTTGATATCTGTAATTTACAAAAATACAGTGCATTCAATTGAATTAGTGCAGACTCAGATTATTAATGACTTACATATATTTTCTAACCTTATCATGAAAGACAGCAAGAGAAAAAAAGTATGCCATTATAACTATTTTGGGTCAAAATTATTACCAATAACTCTCTGAGAATACACTTTAGTGAACTGCAGTGGTAAATAAGGGAACCACACCCTTTCAATGTTATCTCGCATATCTTAACTTCATCTTCTACCATGTTTCACTTTAAATAATCGCTTACGAGTCGAATCCAACTGCAAACAACATAGACCCTGATCTGCCATTGCATAATGCACTGGCAGATCAGGATCTGTATTGTTTGTTCTACTGATTACTCCTAACAAACTGCATAGACCCAGATCTGCCAGTGCATTATGCAGTTTGCAGTTGGACTCGACTTATAAGCGAATATATATGGTAGTTTATTTTTGCTGCATTTATTTTTTCTCAGTTAATCAGTAAAGCAAAAGTTAGAATAAAAAAGTAACTGAAGTACATGTAGTAATTTTAATTCCAATACACCATAAAGTACATGTAGTAATTTTAATTCCAATACACCATAAAGTACATGCGGTAGTTTGAATTCCAATACACCATAAAGTACATGTAGTAATTTTAATTCCAATACACCATAAAGTACATGTAGTAATTTTAATTCCAATACACCATGAAGTACATGTAGTAGTTTTAATTCCAATACACCATGAAGTACATGTAGTAATTTTAATTCCAATACACCATAAAGTACATGTAGTAATTTTAATTCCAATACACCATAAAGTACATGTAGTAATTTTAATTCCAATACACCATGAAGTACATGTAGTAATTTTAATTCCAATACACCATGAAGTACATGTAGTAATTTTAATTCCAATACACCATAAAGTACATGTAGTAATTTTAATTCCAATACACCATGAAGTACATGTAGTAATTTTAATTCCAATACACCATGAAGTACATGTAGTAGTTTTAATTCCAATACACCATGAAGTACATGTAGTAATTTTAATTCCAATACACCATAAAGTACATGTAGTAGTTTTAATTCCAATACACCATGAAGTACATGTAGTAATTTTAATTCCAATACACCATAAAGAAGACTAATTATTTCTCTGTTCTTTTCTCTCTCTCTCTATTTTCCCTGATATCATCTCATAGTAAAGTTGACACTGAAGCTCTTCCTGAAATCTAAATGGCTGAAAGAACAAGTATAACATGGTCCTGTGTCCATCATGCACTGTCCATCCATCAACAATTGATTCTCAAAAACCAATGGACCAATTTCACCAAATTTGGTAGAGAGCATCCTGCCATGAAGGCATTTAAAATTTGCACAGATAATGCCAATCCACTATCAAATATGGTTGCCATTACTAAAAGTAAAAAAAAAAAATCATTGGCTTCTTCTCAACAACCACAGAACAGAATTCTTGACCAAATTTTATAGAAAGCATTCTGACATCAAGGCATTTCAATTTTGTACAAATTTAAATTTATATAAATGATATGCCAATTCATTAACAAATATGACTGCCATTTCTAAAAATATAAAAAAAAATTAAGCAACTTCTATAAAATCCATTAAACAGAACATTATCAAATTTTACAAATATGGCAGCTGTTACTAAAAATATAAAAAAAACTTCTTATGACTTCTTCTCAAAATCCACTAAACAGAATTTGACCAAATTTGACAAACTTGATACAGGGTTAAATTTTTTTTTTTTTTACATTTTTACTAATGGCACATACCCACCATTATACATTAAAGCCTGTATTAAAAATAGAAAACCCTTCTAAATGACATTATATCAAAAACTTTTCAACAGAATTGAAAGAAACTGGAAAGAAAGCATTGTGGAATCAAGGCCTTTCAATTCTGAACAAATGATGCTGATCTGAAAATATGGCTGAAGATAAAAATTATGCAGAGACCTTAAAAACAATTATATTCATAACATATGCAATTAATAGAATTAGAAGAAATTTCTACAGAAAGCATCATATTGACCCAGATATCTTGGCTAACACTTTTGCATTTGCTAATTAGGCATATGTCAGCCAGTTGAGTGATCTGAGGCCCAATTAAGCCTCTTATGACAAGTTGGGACCACAAAAAACCCATTATTTTCACTTGAAATGACCATACCATCAATATATATGTAAATGATCTTTGCCTTGCTCTAAAATGATCTCACACATAACACCAAATTGAGTCTAAGTCAAGGGAGGTAATGCAGTTGGTAATTTGGGACAATTTAACTCTTCATTAGTTTTAGCACTTAATTTGGGAATTAAGTGTGGAGTAAAATTTACACCAGAACAACAGATTTTTATTTTACACATATTGTTCCACAAAAAGCAATAAATATTTGCTTATTGAAGATTTTCTCCATATTTGACCTTTATTTAATTTATATCTTGGAATTTCAATAACACATTCTTTGCTATATACAGAATATACAATCCTTTCAGTTAACATGAGGTTTATGAAATGAGTTAAATAATTTTCCACTGAAATAACTTTTTTATATGAAACTTATTATTTAATACAATTGTATATTATTTTATACCATATTTAGGACCTTGAAATATATATTACATAATACCAAGGTGTATATAGATAACTGTAGTGGATAATATCTAATATTGATAGGAATGAGGTCATCAAATAATAGCATGATATATATAATCAATACCATGATACAGTACTCTGACCTAATTAATACGATAGAATACTCCCTCATAATTAATACCACCATACAGTACTCTCTCATAATTAATACCATGATACATTATACAGTACTCTCTCCTATTTAATACCATTATACAGTACCGCCTCCTAATTAATACCATGACACAGTACTCCCTCCTAATTAATATCATGATACAGTACTCCCACCTAATTAATATCATGATACAGTACTCCCACCTAATTAATTCAATGATATAGTACTCCCACCTAATTAATACCATGATAGATTACTCCCTCATAAATAATACCACAATACAGTACCCTCTCATAATTAATACCATGATACATTATACAGTACTCTCTCCTAATTAATACCATTATAAAGTACTGCCTCCTAATTAATACCATAATACAGTACTCCCTCCGAATCAATAACATGATACAGTATTCCCTCACTATAATGCTGTTCTTGAGAGCCATAAAAGTAGACCACCTTATAGGTAGGGTCACTTTATACTAATGTATTTAATATGTAATATTAGTATAAAATAGCAAATAGGATCCATGACCATACCTGTCTGATAAAACATATCAACTTACAGTAAGGCACCTTATAATAAAGAGGTATTATATTTATTATTTGCACTATGATATTTATTACTGAGAGTTCACTATTTTTCATGGGGAACCAGTTTTTCTGGATTCTGTGGTTGCAAAAACTCATTAATTCAAAGAGCCAATGAAAAATGATTCTTTATGGAAACAACTGGACCAATTCCCGAACCCATGAATTTAAGTGCTAATGAATGAAGATGTAATTTTCCCCAAAACCATGCAAATTTAATCACATGCAAATAAATGAATTGATGGTATTTCATGATAGGCAAGAATTTTGTCCAGATGTTATAAATATATAAAAAAGGACATTGACCTAAGTTATTTTACCTTACTAAAGCAAAACCTTGCCTTACTACCAGATTTCAAGTTTTTTCTAACAGTTATAAAGTAATTAATTTTAGTTCTTGCTAATGAATATTCAAAGCTTATGACCTGCCATGGAGTATCAAAGAGAGTCGTGTGATCATTTTTCCAAACAATGACAATGGAAAGCAACATATAGACCACTCTCTCACTATAATGCTCTTCATTATAACACAGTTCATGTTATAATACACCCCCTCACTATAATGCTCTTCATTAGAACACAGTTTATGTTTTTAGGTACTCCCCCATTATAAGGCTCATCATTATAACACAGTTCCTATTATAAGGTACTCCCTCATTCTAAGGCTCTTCATTATAACACATTTCCTGTTATAAGCCAAGTATGGTCATGGATCCCATTTCATTAAGTGGTAGTAACATTATATGTATAATGTACTTCATCATATATATATAGACTGTTCCAGGTAGGTAAGGACATCTCTATTTCTGTCATATAGACTCTTCCAGGTAGGTAAGGACATCTCTATTTCTGTCATATAGACTCTTCCAGGTAGGTAAGAACATCTGTATTTCTGTCATATAGACTCTTCCAGGTAGGTAAGAACATCTGTATATCTGTTGTATAGGCTCTTCCAAGTAGGTAAGTACTGTTCCCTCATATCATTCATGAACCTTAAGGAATGTGGGTTTTGACTACAAATATAAGGCAACTTTCACCTATCAGGCAGTCCATATTTATGGCTTTCATACACAGCATTATAGTGAGGGAGTACTGTATACCGTATATACTCATGTATAAGTCAAGCCCAGCTGCAAACAACATAGACCCTGATCTTACATCACATAATGCACTGGCAGATCAGAGTCTATGTTGTTTGTTCTACTGATTACTTTTAACAAACTGCATAGGCCCAAATCTGCCGGTGCATTATGCAGCAGCAGATCTGGATTTGTGCAGTCTGCAGTTGGACTCAACTTATAAGTGAGTATATATGGTATATATTTAAGTTCCAGAGAATTCATCAATACCACAGTATAAATAGAATATACCATGGTATTTAATCTTTGTAACTGATGTGCATGGCCTGCCACAGCTGGCAAGCCTGCTCAACAAATTTCTTTTTTCTTACTACGTACATATTTTTCTTGCTCTTGTATATATTCGTTCATTGACTGATACTATCTTCTCCTGCACTTCTACAATTGTACTGTCAGACTGTTTTATCCTCTGGAGGCATATCGGGTTGAATATGAAACTTTCACCTTGGATCAATACATGAATATCTCCTGAGTCATCCACTCTCTCCACCTGACCCTTGGTCCCAAGAAGCTGGAAAAATTTGACATCAATTTAAGTTGATGTAATCTTCAATCAATCAATCAATCAATCTTTATTTCCTCCATAAGGAGAGTTCATTTACAAACATAGAAAATAGAACAGAGAGAGATACATTTAACAATTTACATTGAAGATTACGGAAAACATTCCAGAAAGTCAGTGATACATATTACACTAATACAGACGAGGAAGAAACAAATACAATATCAATAGTTAGGAAATACATGCAAACATACAAAATGGCACATAATCTTTGTACATAAATGTATAGGGACCCCCCCCCCCCCCCGCAACTTTTTATTACGGTACTGATCCATTAATGATAATGACTTTGTTTTTAAAGTAAGGTCATATAGGTAGAGAGTTTTGGCAGGAGCTGAATTGGGAATTTTTGCTTTTGACACATGTTTGGTCTTCAGGCTATATAGTACACTCGTGATACAAGGACGAGAAATTGGAATGAACAGATCTGAAAATGGTGAAATCGTGTTTTGTCAAGTCTACTTTCAATGTCAGTTCTTAACAGTTTTAGCAACTGTGATTCGTCGTTACTTTGAGTAAGTTCTATGTGGAGTTCAAGTCCAAACTTGTCCAACACGTACCAGTGAAAGTCGTCGGCAATTTGTCTTGTTAATATACATGATGTGACCACATGCTGAAGGAGGTCGGTATACTGTTGACAGTGAGTAACGTCATGGCCTGGCTTTAATACCCACAGGGATGCTATAAACCTGGTTAATTTGCGTTCATAATTATTCCTCGCAATATAGTACAGAGTGGAAGGGCGGATTTGTGTTTGTAAGTGTTGGAATCTAGAAAAATCAGGATGTCTATTGATTCTGTTGCGCCAGGTAGTCTCTTCCTTTTCAAGTAAAGTCATGTTGACCAATTGTTTCCACTGAGATTTGTTAGGGAAAATTGATTGATTAATGAAGTTCAGGAGGAAATCTGTAAGCTCATACTTCTGAAGTAAATTCCAAATATCTGGAATAAAACCAGATTGTACAGATTGGGTGCTATCAAAATACATGTGAAGACGTATGAGGAATATTTGTTTGGAGATGGTGTTATTGGACAGGGTGCAGAGTTTACCTAGGAAGAGAAGTTTACGTTGATCAATTTCGGTTGTGATTCTTATTAGTCCCAGCATTGACTCACACATATCTGACCGCGTTTGTTCAGGAAATCTCTGAATTCTTTTTGCTGTAAAATGTTGCAACTTGTTGAGCTCCAGTAGATCGCATTTTTAAAGCTCATTCCAAAGTTCGCAGCCATATAGTAAGGTTGGAATCACGATTTTCTTATATAAGCTCGCGGATGTTTTGGGGTTTAGGTTTGGGGTACCCATCCCAACGTTTGCAAGACCAAAAAAGACCTGCCTTGCTCTTCTGCAAGCGTTGCGGGTGCGGTTGATGGAACGACGTGATCTATCCTGTAGTATTCCTAGGTGAGTGACGGAGTCAGTTTCAGTAATTATTTCTTCGTCAAGTGTTAGAGACAGCTTATAGTTAGAATTTCTTTTCTTGCCAAATATTATAATATATGACTTTGTAGAGTTTAGTTGTAGTTCCATTTTTTAGAATATTTGAGAACAATTTCTAGCATTTTAGCTAAGTTATCTGGAGAATTTGACAGGCACGTGAGGTCATCTGCAAGCGTAGGGCAGCAGCACTCTAAACTTCCAATTTTACATCCCAGTGTGCTTTTTACTAAGTGCTGTAGCAACTCGTCTATAAATACCAGATACAAAAATGAGGACAGGACACCTCCTTGTCTAACGCCTCGCTTGATATCGAACCATCTAGACTGGTATTTGCTAACTACGACTGCACTTTGTACACTTTGATATGTATTCCCTATTATTCTCCAGATTTTCCCCCGAATTCCCAAATTATATAGTTTCAAGAGTAGAGCAGCGTGCCAAACGGTGTCAAAGGCTTTTTGAGTATCGAGAAAGGCAGCATAGGTAGGGCTACCACAGTCAGAGTTATAATTAATGACCTCTTGAAGATTAAAAGAGGCCGTGAGGCAGCTTAGATTCTTTTGAAAGCCTTGTTGTTGTGGATTAGGGAATATGGTTTCCTTCGTCACCAAGAAGTTATTAATCTTTGCTTGCATAATTTTTCCAAATAATTTGTACAGCACTGGTAACAAGGATATTGGCCGATAACTATCGGGATCAGCTCTGCTTTTCCCATTACCTTTGTAGATGGGCACGGTAAGACCTCTTCTCCATGTACTTGGTATATATTCATGCTTTAATATCGAGTTGAACAATTTTAAGATTGTTTTATTTAGCTGAGGACCACCATAGATAAGGTGCTCATTTTGAAGGTGATCATGACTTGGAGCTTTCGACTTTTTTAACGTACGAAGTGCGCTGCATAGTTCTTGCTCAGAGATTTCATCATCTAAAGTTTCTTGTCTATGTACATGCTTCTTAGAATAATGTTTGAGATCACAGATTGTTTTCTCTACTGAGTTATAAAAGTCTTTGTCATAAATATCATAATCTTTCGGTGTGTACAATTCAGAAAAAAAATCTGCAAAAGCACCAGATACTGAAGATGGGTCAGAATAGGTCTTACCACCATAAAAAATTTCAACACAAGATTTGTGTTTGTTCGGTTTGCTCTTTTTAATTAGATGCCAAAAAAGGCGTAAATCGCATTCGGCCGCTTCTTGAATTTCATTCAGGGAGTTATTCAGAAAAGATTCACTAGCTATTCGTTGAGCGTTCCTGAATTCACGCTTTGCTTTTTTATATAGAGCATATGTTTCGTGCTGCAAGCCTCTTGGTCTGCCTTGTTTCACCCAGACTATGCGTGCTTCACGTTCTATTTTATGACTCCGCTTTAATGTTTCATTCCAGTAATGGGAAGCGCGTCTCGTGCAGTTTGTAGCATGCATTCAGTTATATCAGTGCACAGTCGGTCTATTTCGTGCGGACTGTTAATCTCTCTTGTTAGGCGGTCTTGTAAGTTACGTGCTAGTGCGTTTTGATAGTGACCAATCTCGTTGTTGCCGACTTTGTGCCATGCCGTTAGGTCGTGCAGTTTCGATACCTTTGGGATTATATTGTTTTGGATCGGAACTGAACAACACTGTATAATCAGGATTGTGCTTGACTCTTACTTGGCACAACACTGTATAATCAGGATTGTGCTTGACTCTTACTTGGCACAACACTGTATAATCAGGATTGTGTTTGACTCTTACTTGGCACAACACTGTATAATCAGGATTGTGCTTGACTCTTACTTGGCACAGAACTATATTACCATGATTATGCTTGACTCTTACTTGATACAGTACTATATAACCAGGATTGTGTTTGATGTGATGTTAAACTCTATGTATACATATTCAGAAATTCATAAAATTGGATTGCAAATAAAATACAAAAATGAAAATTGGTCTACTGTATTCACTGTATATATTGGGACACCATATATATGTTGGGATGCCATAAATTCATTTTTAAAGTAATTTTTCTGTGCACTGTATATTCTGGGACAAATAATTTTTTTTCAAGTTGTAAGTTTTGTAACACCTTTTCAATCATAATATCGATCCTTAGCTGGTAAAAATGATTAATAAAAAGAATCAATTGTAGGATTTGAAAATGAAATCATTCGAAACTTGCAAGTCGAAAAATATATTCAAACTTAAAATTATCAAAAAAATAAAATGACAAACCGCTGTCAGTGGTGTTTGTTCATAATTTTCTTCCAATCTGCAAATTTTTGAAGAACAAGAGTTCAGGTAAGAATGAATCGTTTGTGCATATGAGATCAAGTTCAACTTTTCTGTCCTGATTTATGCTTCAACAAAGTGTCTTGTTCAGTTTTATGTGCCCTTCTTGATCATTACACCATGTATTTTGGCCATATGACTTCAAATGAGCACAGCAGAAACTATACATTGTAATTAATTTGAACTAACAGGAGAACCTAGATTACTGTTATTGTAATTACAAATAGGTAAAAATATGTAATCAACTGCCACTTAACATGCAATTTAATGTCATAAACAAGAACGGCACATAAACCTTAGGCACTTACGTAAAATATGTGATGAGAGAGAGTGTGTGTGTGTGTGTGTATGTATGTATGGAGAAGGGATTTATGGATGAAAGCTACCTTTTATTTATACAGCAATGATCACTGAACATAATCCAAGTACTGCTGAACAAACACGCATACATGTACCAGTACTATATTTAAATGAAATCCTTCAAGCTCCAAATTCTTAACTGCCCACTCAACCGATTTGGACTCAAGCTCATCAAACTCATCCTCTTCACTGTCGCTGCAAGTTTCATCACATTCAGTATTTCTTATGACATTGTCCTAATATCCATTCAACAATTTGCGATCGTTGATTTAGGGATTTGTAAATATCTTGCTGTTACTCTAATTCCATGTAAATTTGAGAAATTTGCTACTTCCTGTTTTTGCTTTATGGTGAAACATTTGTAATGCCCTCATCTGACAGCATCATTTTCACAAGCATCATCTCTCTCCTCAGTGGGATCCACAATTAAGTGTTTTTTTGTTGCAGCTGGTTCATTTTCCTTGACATCCACACTCCTCTCTAGCACGCTTTTTCGGTCAACATTTGTGCCTCTTAGGTGAAGCTTTAGGCAAAGGATTTTCTTTCCATGCAAGAGGCAAAGCCTCTTCGCTACTTGAGTATCGCACAAAAACTTATCCATCACGGCTGAGATCTATAATGTGGTTTACTTTGTTTTATTTTTATTCCTCTTTATATATGCTCAAGTGATATGGTAACAATGAATGTGAGGAGTCACTTAATTGTAGCAATGTGTGAAAAGTTTTCCTTTCAAACTGTTCAATTGTTTCAATTTTTTTAGAAGTTCCTGTGAAAACCGGTAAAGAGAAAGTCAGCTTCCCTAGGTCGGCCTATTTTGTATATAAAAAAAATGGGAAACTTAAAAGAATCCAAAGTTGGCTTGCTTTGTAATAAAATAATCTTTGCATTTGATAGCCCAAGTTGAAACAATGCGTTTATTACTGTCTGCCAGGTGTGTTTACCCACCACCCAAGCTTCTATTGTTTGCCACCTGTCATCATAATTTATACAAACAGGCATTTTTGTCTGCAGGGTACAATAATATACACAGCATTAAATGTCTTTAAGAATACTTTTTGTAAACCATGCTACCGAAAATATTGTCATTATCTCTCACAGTGAATCAATTTCCTAAAAATGATTTTTATTTTTTTAAAAATATTATTATATTGTTAACCTGGATATAATACCCTCTTGGTTATTTTGCACCATACACTGTGTCATGTGTGAGTTGATAGTGCCTTCAAGCAATTGGTTGTTATTTCTTATCTCTTTCTTTCTATTGTTTGTGATTTTGTTGGATCCAATTTTAATTTTGATAACATCTTCAAACCTCTGAGGACAACCATACATGATTCGTTGATCTATATTCAAAATTCTGATGACAACCAAACATGATTCGCTGATCTATATTCAAACCTTTTAAGACAACAAAACATGATTCGTTGATCTATATTCAAACCTCTGAGGACAACCAAACATGATTCGTTTATCTATATTCAAACCCCTGAGGACAAACAAACATGATTCGTTTATCTATATTCAAACCCCTGAGGACAAACAAACATGATTCATTTGTCTATATTCAAACCTCTAAGGACAACCAAACATGATTCGTTGATCTATATTCACGACAATGAACAATGTGTCAATGTTGTTACCTGACATAAGCAATACATACTACACTACATTACAGGACCATGAGAAGTTTCGATAGTGGATATATTTGTGTCTTTTATGCATAAATTGCTTATGATGAGCAAAAAAGAGGAATAAATGAGAACAGTACAAGGTTAGTTTCTTTCAGTTTATTATCTAATAAGTGTTTTATTTACCTACTTTACTGCAAAGGCAAAACAACTTGTTTCGTTCCCTAACTTTTGGGATATATGATTTAGGTGAAAAAAAGTTTAACCGTAAGTTATGGGACAGGAAAAATAATCATTTATTTTATCTTGTCCCCAGATATACAGTAAATACAGTATAGACCTATTAATCACATTTAAGTTTTCTGTGACTTGAAAGTGTGCATTAGCTGTTTGAGTCTCAATTTGAAGAAAAAAAAAATAAGGCGAATTTGGGATCTATGGTCTAATGCATGAAATATATGTGAACTTCTTACCAATATAAAAGTGTCTTGCCATCCTCCATGTCTCACTTGAGCTTTCTTCACTTTCTCTATATCATTTACAATCTTCACTATGTCACCAGCTTTAATTGGGTACAGCTGGAAAAAATAAATAATTTATGTATCTGGAAAGAGAGAGTGAGAGCAAATAAAACTGTTCACATCTTTCAATCATCCATCATTGTGATATGAAATCAGCAACATACTAAAACTATATGTCAAGAACATTGATGTCTGATAATAAAACATGAGTCCTTCAAAGGGACTGATACTTCACTGTCCAAAAAGAATTTCCAGGAATTCAAGATAAGACCACTTCCTCTTTTTAACTGCTGAGATTCTCATTGTGGCAGCAATATGTGAGGTCAGATCGGCACCATTTTCATTGAGAACCAACTAGATATCATAAGTAGTCTTCTGGTCAACACCCCATGTTGATATGACTTTCCATTTGGGAGGAGTAGAAATACATGTAACAAGATTTTCAAGATGTCTGCCAAGGTGGCCATACTGGCTGTCAGACTGGCACTATTTTCATTTAGTATCAACTAGATATCACAAGAAGTCTTTTAGCGAAAGCCCCATGGTGACATGACCATCCATTCAGGTTATGTAGTGATAACAAGATTTTTAAGATGGTTGCTGTGGTGGCTATTATGGATGTCTGGGAGGCACCATGTTCATTTAGGACCAACTAGACATCATAAGATATTACTTTCCATTCTGGAGAAGTAATAACAAGATTTTTAAGACAGCTGCCATGACAGCCATATTGGATGTCAGACCAGCACCATTTTCATTTATGACCAACTAGACATCATACAAAATCTTTTAGTCAAAGCTCCATGTATATATGACCATCCATTCAGGGGGAGTAGTGATAACAAGGCTTTCAGAATGGCCACTGTGGTGGGAATATTGGATGTCCAAGCAGAACCATTTTCATTTAGGACTAACTAGACATCATAAGAAGTCTTCTGCTGAAAACCACATGCTGATATGACTTTTCGTGCAGGAAGAGTAGCAATAACAAGATATTCAAGATGGCTGCAGTAATAGCCATATTGCACATTGGCAACATTTTCATTTACGACCAACTAGACATCATAAGAAGTCTTTCAGTGAAAATCCCATGCTGATATGAGCATCCACTCAGGAGGAGTACTGATAACAAGATTGTCAAGATGGCTGCTGTGGTGGCCATATTGGATGTCTAAGCAGCACAATTTTCATTGTGAATCAACTAGACCTTAGGATGAATGTGGGCGTAAAATATGGTAATCCTCAAAGTAGTTTAAAAGGAGTAGCAATAACAAACTTGTAATAATGGATAGACGGTCTTCAAACAACAGACAACAGATGACAGACAACAGGCCATCCCATAAGCTCCTCTGGTTTATGACCTGTAGAGCTAACAATTAGTCATGTGACTAATGTTGGATAAGCAATGAGCCACAGTAATATGTATACATTACAGATGTTTTAAAGGTATCTATTTCTAGATCATGAAGCAGAAGACCAACTTACAGAGTCAGTCTAAAGTATTATAAAGTAAAACATCTTATAACAAATCAGAAGACATGGATTTTGTTGAAATTAATGTATAACTGATAAACTTATACAAAATAAGTCACGATTTCAGGAACACATTGTTAGTTCTTATGATCACCAAATTCAGAGAAGAATCCATACACTGTATACATTTGCGTATAAGTCAGATCCAAATGCAAATAACAGCTTTTTCTGTGGGTTTTTACAGCACTTTTAACACATTTTTGGCTATATCATGCTGAGGAAATGGGAGGTAAGTGCCTTTCCCAAGGACACACCAGACATGTTTTTGTCCTTCGAGTTCAAAGATGACCATGACATCACTAACTGGTTTTTTTCTGTGAGTATATGAATGGTTGATCAGGAAAATTTGTGCCTTGAACTGTCTGTGGCATACTGGACAAGAGATGCTACTTGGGGTTGCTTGATCAATAGAGGATGTGCTGCAGTTCTGAGATTTATGCTGCTCGCACTTCTGCAATTCTCCTCAATTAAAAAGTCTGTAGCTTCAGCATGGATGAGACTGCGCCAGGTGGAGAAATCCTGTTTGAGATCTTCCCAAGATTCAGGGTCAATGAAATGTTTCAAAGATGACTTGAGGGAATCTTTGAAGCGTTTCTTCTGACCACCCTAAGATTGTTTTCCCTCCTTCAACTTGTTATAGACGAATTTTTCGGTAGTCACTCTTCTGACATCTTGGTGACATGGCCTGCCCATCTCATCTCTGATTTCATCAGCAGAGTGTGGATGCTTGGAATGCCTGCCTGTGTGAGAACCTCAGTGTCTGGGACCCTGTCCTGCCATTTTATCTGTATGCTGCATGCATACAGCAGGGTCAGCAACACAATGGCTTTATAGACCTTCAGTTTTGTTTGCAGACTGATACCTCTGTGCTCTCACACATTTGCATGTAGTCAGACCACACTTGCTTTAGCAATTCTGGCATTGGCCATTCACTGTGATGGTAGGCTCTATTTAAGGTTTTCCTGGTGCAGGTTGATGCATCACCTCTGTCTTCTTGATACTGATTATGAGACTGAATACACTGGCAGATCTGGGTCTATGCTATTTGAAGTTGGATCAAACTTAAACATGAGTATATGTGGGAATCAATATTTCAAATACTATTGCACTTAAATGTTGTATATCGTTCCTCGCTATGGTGCTGGGTCTATGGGATCCCTATGCTGCTGGGTCTATGGTATCCCATGTCATGGAAGTGTTATAATGAGGCAATAGTGCATGTGCTAGTCTTGTCATGGATAGTGTTATAATGAGGCAATAGTGCATGTGTTAGTCTTGTCATGGATAGTGTTTTAATGAGGCAATAGTGTTTGTGCTAGTCTTGTCATGAAAGTTTTATAATTTAGAGACTAGTGTATGTGTTAGTGTTGTCATGGATAGTGTTATAATGAGGGAATATTGTATATGATAGTCTTGTCATGGACAGTGTTATAATGAGGGAATAATGCATGTGCTAGACTTGACATGGATAGTGTTATAATGAGGCAATAGTGTATGTGCTAGTCTTGTCATGGACAGTGTTGTAATGAAGGAATATTGTATATGCTAGTTTAGTCATGGACAGTGTTATAATGAGGGAAGAGTGTATGTGCTAGTCTTGTCATGGCTATTATATGAGTTACCTCCCTTTATATTACTACAGATAGTCAAGAGAGCTTACTAGCTGAGTAGAAAAGTGGTCATGGAAACATGAATTCCCTCCCAGGTAGAGTGATCTACTTTTGCTATGGTGCTGGGTCTATGGTATCCCTATGGTGCTGGGTCTATGGTATCCCTATGATGCTGGGTCTATGGTATCCCTATGGTGCTGGGTCTATGGTATCCCTATGGTGCTGGGTCTATGGTATCCCTATGGTGCCGAGTCTATGGTATCCCTATGATGCTGGGTCTATGGTATCCCTATGGTGCTGGGTCTATGGTATCCCTATGGTGCTGGGTCTATGGTATCCCTATGGTGCTGGGTCTATTGTGTTCTGTCTATCTTGAGATGCCTATTACTAAAAATTACTAATAATCATTGGTAAACATATGCAGTAAGTTTTTGACTGACTGTTTTTCTTCCTGTACAAATTACCTTAGTGACTGTATTCATGAACACTTTCGTGGTAGAGCTTTTCCTAGTCTGCACAATGACAAACTTTCCATCAGTATCTTGAACTTGTCCTGTATTAGCAAATAACTGAAATTAGAAGTAAATTTCATGGTTATGACAGCTATATCATTATTCTAGTTGTAAATGAGATGAAATATTGTCCAAATTTTTGTTTCAATTAAAGCTAAAACACTTTTGATTTGTATCACAATACTTATTAAATATGTTTATATTTTTGTACATATTTGATGAAGTCTTGCTCCTCACAAAACTTTCTTTTACAATTTGATGGAGTTGTCTCCTCTTTTATAGACTTTTGAAGATTTAACTTTGATCCAAGCTGATGCTTGATAATTGACTATGTATAGAATAAAGTACAGATCAACTTTAAGTTTAGATTTTCTGTTAAACATTGCTTAAAGTGCCAATTAAAATATCTCTATGAAATCCCAATTTTCTTGGGTCCATCTAAGATTTGGACTGCTTCAAGATAAAAAACATTATGAAGGAGCCATGGTAGCTCAGTTGGTAGAGCATCAAACGCATAATCCAAGGGTTGTGGGTTCAATACCTGCCCAGGCCAGCCCAGGTCAGCTGCCTGCATCCTTGGAAAAGGCACTGAGATACCATTTCCTTGGCGTGATATAGCCAATAATGTGTTAAAAGTGCTGCTAAGCCAACAAAAACAAAAATAAAAAAATGATGATTGCATTATCTGTGAATATACCCTTTTACAGTATTCCCTCATTATAATGCCCTTCATTATAACATGTTATAAGAAGAGTATGGTCATGGATCCCATTTGATTAAGTGGTATTAACATTATATGTATCATGTATTTTATTATAAGGTGATCCCATTATAAGTAAGTATGCTCTATGGTTCCCATGTACAGCGTTATAATGAGAGAATAGTGTATGTGTTAGTTTTGTCATGGACAGTGTTATAATGAGGGAATACTTATGTCCTAGTCTTGTCATGAACAGTGTTATAATGAAGGAATACAGTATGTGCTAGTCATGACATGGATAGTGTTATAATGATGGAATACTGTATGTGCTATTCATATCATAGTCATTGATATAATGATATGCAAGTCTTGTCATGCATATTGCTATGAGTCAATACTGTATGTGCTAGTATTGTCATTGACAGTGTTATACTGAGGGAATACTGAATGTGCTAGTCTTATCATGGATAGTGCTACGAGGCAATAGTGTATGTGCTAGTCTTGTCATGTATGTGTTATAATGAGGGAATATTGTATGTACCAGTTTTGTCATAGACAGTGTTATAATGAGGAAATAGTGTAAGTGCAGATCATTGCATGGACAGTGTTATAACGAGGAAATAGTATAAATGCCATTCTTGTCATGGACAGTGTTATAAATATGGGAATATTGTAAGTGCACATTTTATCATGGATAGTGTTATAATGAGGGAATACTGTATGTGATAGTCTTGTCATGGATAGTGTTATAATGAGAGAACAGTGTATGTGATAGTCTTGTCATGGGCAGTGTTATAAAGAAGGAATACTGTATGTCCTATTATTGTAATGTGTTATAATAAGTGAATAGTGTATGTGCTAATATCATCAAGAACAGTGTTATAATGAGGGAATAGTGTATGTGCTAGTCTTGTCTTAGACAGTGTTATAATGAGGCAATAGTGCATGTGTTAGTCTTGTCATGGATAGTGTTGTAATGAGGCAATAGTGCATGTGTTAGTCTTGTCATGGAAAATGTTATATGAGGCAATAGTGTGTGTTAGTCTTGTCATGGATAGTGTTGTAATGAGGCAATAGTGCATGTGATAGTCTTGTCATGGACAATGTTATATGAGGCAATAGTGTATGTGTTAGTCTTGTCATGGATAGTGTTGTAATGAGGCAATAATGTATGTGTTAGTCTTGTCATGGATAGTGTTGTAATGAGCCAATAGTGCATGTGTTAGTCCTGTCATGGACAATGTTATATGAGGCAATAGTGTGTGTTAGTCTTGTCATGGATAGTGTTGTAATGAGGCAATAGTGCATGTGTTAGTCCTGTCATGGACAATGTTATATGAGGCAATAGTGTGTGTTAGTCTTGTCATGGATAGTGTTGTAATGAGGCAATAGTGCATGTGCTAGTCTTGTCATGGAAGTGTTATAATAAGGGAATAATGTATGTGATAGTCTAGTCATGGACAGTGTTATAATGAGAGAAGAGTGTAAGTGTATGTGCTTGTCTTGTCATGGAAGTGTTATAATAAGGGAATATTATATATGCTAGTCTAGTTATGGACAGTGTTATAATGAGGGAAGAGTGTATGTGCTTGTCTTGTCATGGCTATTATATGAGTTACCTCCCTTTATATTACTACAGATAGTCAAGAGGGCTTACTGGCTGAGTAGAAAAGTGGTCATGGAAACATGAATTCCCTGCCAGGTACAGTGACCTACTTTTGGTGGGTTGTTGTTGTACTCTCAAAGATGCATGCACAAACACAAAGTTGCATAACTCTGTTGCAAAATGCTCCAGAAACTGACCTAAATACAAAACTTAGCTCACTGAAAAATGAAACGTGGGGCAAATTGATCCAAGTTTGGAGTGTCAGTGTTGGACTTTCCAAAATTCAACCTACAATGCTGCATAGTTCTGCAGCCAATAATATGCAGTGCCTAAGAAACTGGCCTAAAAGACAAAACTTAACTGAAATCACTGAGATTCAAGCATGAAATATTAATCATAGTGACCTTTTTCTTATTGGTATGTTGTTGTAGTCACCTAGATACATTACTGTGCAAAGTTGCTTGACTCTGTACCAAAGAATGCATGAAAAAATGACCTAAATATAAAAACTTAACAAGATGTTGTGTTTGTAAAACATATATGCTCCACTTTAGACAAAATGTTTTAGTTTAGAAAACCTGACATAATTCACAAAAATAATTTTAAATGGCAGAAAATTTAATCCAATCATGTACATAAGTACGGTTTATACTTGCTTATAAGTTTAGTCCAACTACAAACAGCACAGACCCAGATATGCCATCATGTAATGCACTTGTAGATCTGGGTCTATGTTGAGTCAAAGTGCAAACACCACAGACCCAGATATGCCATCACATAATGCAATAATGCACTGGCAGATCTGGGTATATGCAGTTTGTTAGGAGTAATCAGTGGAACAAACAATACAGACCCTGATCTGCCAGTGCATTATGTGATGGCAGATTAGAGTCTATGTTGTGTGCAGTTGGACTTAACTTAAAAACGAGTATATATGGTACCTGCATACCAAGCTTCATAATCATACTAACAAGGTTTCACCTAACACCACAAAAAAAAAAAGTCAGGAAAACTTATTTTCAAAGTAAAAACAACTTATACAAAATCTAAAAAGCATTCAAATGAAAATCTAATTAGGTCCTTATCATTTAAATAGAAAAACACCTACTAAATTTAATTTGCCTCTGTCAAGTAGTGTTGTGTATTTGTCCTTAATGGAACAGACATACAGATGTATGGACACAACTAAACCAAGATGGGGCATAACTAGGTGTGACAGATAGACATGGAAGGAGAGACAGAAGAACATATGGATAGACAAGGGTAACACCATACGTCACTTCTACATTTTTTTGGAATGTAAATTCATGCATTTTTGCACATATATTTATTTCATTTGTTGTTTTAATTGCATATTGTTTCACTTAACAGTAGTGTCTGACCTTTCAAAGCAAACCCCAGGAGTTATTGCCATTTTTGCCTTGTTGACCTGTAAAAGTAAACCCCATGAGTTATTGCCATTTTTGTCTTGCTGACCTGTACAAGCAAATCCTAGGAGTTATTGCCATTTTTGTGTTGTTGACCTGTAAAAGCAAACCCCAGGAGCTATTGCCATTTTTGTCTTGCTGAAAGGTAAAAGCAAACCCAAGAAGTTATTGCCATTTTTGTCTTGCTGAAAGGTAAAAGCAATC
Organism: Margaritifera margaritifera; assembly: GCA_029931535.1. NCBI lineage: Eukaryota > Metazoa > Mollusca > Bivalvia > Unionida > Margaritiferidae > Margaritifera > Margaritifera margaritifera. The sequence goes on from JAQPZY010000969.1 coordinate 657,202, forward strand.
CCAAGGAGTTATTGACATTTTTGTCTTGCTGAAAGGTAAAAGCAAACCCAAGGAGTTATTGCCATTTTTGTCTTGCTGAAAGGTAAAAAGATTAGCAACACTATTACCAATATTGATGTCATATGTCTCACATCTTTCTTGTTTTGCTGGCGAGACAAAACTTTAGATGAGTTTTTAAGACATAAAATCTGACCTGATTATAAATCTTAAAGCTAAAATAAAAAAGTTCACATCCTTTAAAAATTCTGATTCTACGGTATGAAAGTCATGAACAGAACTAGTGCTGTTTGCTCTGAGTACATCACCCAGGAATCCACTCAGCAAATTTACTCAGATGGGCCATAAACATAAAAACCTGTGTTGGAAAACCAAAGTTAGAAGATTATGGCCATTCAGGGCCATAACTCCTCTAAATGATGACATGAAATACTGAAAATAATATTTAAATTTAGTTTAAATACAGCAAAGCTTATTAAAGTTATGCTGCAGAAGCTAAGTTAGGAGAATGGGCAATCAGGGGCCATAACTCTACTCTTCTAAATGTTAATGTGGAACAATTCAAATTAAACTCATTCAAGATATCATCAATATAAATCTGCATGCTAAATCTGGTTGAAATCCAACACAAGTTAGTAAAGGTATGCAATGGAAACCAAAGTCAGAAGGAAGGGTAATTAGGAGCCAGAACTCCTGTGAATGATGTTGTGAAATACTGGAAATCAAACTCAGTGAAGGTTTCACCAACATAAAAATTCTTGCTAAATTTGGTTAAATCCAACAAAGCTTGGTAAAGTTTTGTTGTGGAAACCTAAGTGAAGCAGATGGAAAATCAGGGGCCATAACCCATGTAAATGATGCCATGGAATGATGGAAATCAAAATAATTTACGATTTCATCAATGTAAAGCAGCATACCAAGTTCAGTTTAAATCCAACACAGCTTAGTAAAGTTATGCTGTGGAAATCAAAATCAGTAGGATGGAGAACCATGGGCCATAACGCCTGTAAATGCTGTTGTGGAATGCTGGAAAGCAAACCCCTTCAAGGTCTTGTCATTCTAAAGCCACATTCCAAATATGGCTGAAATCCAACAAATTTTGGTAAAGTTATCTGGCAGAAATCAAAGTCAGGAGGATAAGCCATCTGGGACATAACTTGTGTAAATGATGTTGTGGAAATCTGAATGCTTAAAATCAAACTCATTCAAGGTCTCATCAATTTAAAACTGTATGCTAAATTTGGTTGAAATCAATCAGGGGCCATAACTCCTGCAAATAATGTACTGGAATGATGGAAATCAAAATCATTCAAAGTCTCATCAATCTGAAAAAAAATGTTGGTAAAGTTATCTTGTAGAAATCAAAGTCAGGAGGACAAGCAAGTTGAACTTATTCAAGATCTCATCAATATAAATCGGCATGCCAAATCTGGTTGAAATCCAACAAAGTTCAGTAAAGCTATCCCATGGAAACCAAAGTCAGGAGGAAGGGTAATTAGAGGCTATAACTTCTGTGAATGATGTTGTGGAATACTGGAAATCAAGGTTTCACCAATATACAGCTGCTTGCTAAATTTTGTTCAATCCAGCAAAGCTTAGTAAAGTTTTGCTGTGGATACTAAAGTGAAGTAGATGGAAAATCAGGGGCCATAACCCATGTAAATCATGTCATGGAATGCTGGAAATCAGTAAAATTTAAGTTTTCATTAAAAGCAGCACAACAAATTTAGTTTAAATCCAACACAGCTTAGTAAAGTAACCATCTATCCTTTAGGATGGACAATCAAGGACCATAACTCCTGTAAATGACATTGGGGAATGCTGGAAAGCAAACCCCTTCAAGGTCTCATCATTCTAAAGCCACATTCCAAATATGGTTGAAATCCAACAAATTTTGGTAAAGTTATCTGGCAGAAATCAAAGTCAGGAGGATGAGCCATCTGGGGACATAACTCATGTAAATGATATTGTGGAAATCTGAATCCTGAAAATCAAACTCATTCAAAGTCTCATCAATATAAAACTGCATGCTAAATTTGGATGAAATCAATCAAGGGCCATAACTCCTGTAAATAATATTCTGGAACAATGGAAATCAAAATCATTCAAGGTCTCATCAATCTGTAAAAAAACATTCCAAATTGGTTAAAATTCAACAAATTTTGGTAAAGTTATCTTGTGGAAACCAACATCAAGAGAACATGCAAATCAAACTTGTTCAAGGTCTCATTAATATAAAACTGTGTCCTAAGTTTGGTTAAAATCAAAAAATCCTCTGTAGAGTTTTCTTACAATATCATGGTCTGAAATAAACAGTATGTTCTGTCAAGCTCAAAACAGTATCCTGCATTCCAAACTCTACCTATCTGTATACAGATAACAAAAATCAATGTATACAGATAACAAAAATCAATGTATACAGATAACAAAAATCAATGTATACAGATAACATAAATCAATGTATACAGATAACAAAAATCAATGTTCAAGGAACACTACAATATGAAAATAACCATTCAAATCCAAAGACAATTGGAACAGCTGAAATGAACATGTCAGTAAAACTATGGAATATTCTATACCATTACTTGGAAAAATCTGAAATACGAATTTTCCCACAGAGTAGACTATATATGCAGAAAAAAAAATTGTCAGTACTTTCTACAGGCAAAAATTTTTACAAAATTTCAACTTGTTTTCAAGCAATTCATCTCTCCATCCAAGGCAAGTTTCATCAAATTTATGAAAAAGGTAAATTAAACTTACATCTTCCAACTTTGGATCCCAGCAGCCATGATCAATGTTTAAAGCCTTGAAAGCTTCCAAGTTGAGATTAACACAAACTTCATCACCTGGGTTAAATATCATATCCATGGGCATTGTTAGATCTATATTCACAGTGAAAACAAAAGAAAAAAACAATGATTAATAAAAACAGAAGTCTTCTCATACACGTACACAGTATTTGGTCAGAAGTTATTAATTTACACCTGGAGGTAATGTTTCCTTTTATATGAAAACTGAAAAATATAACTGATGATTACTGAATATGATAAATGCTCATGCCATGGCCATGTTTCAAGTCAAACAGGGGCCATAACTGCCCTGTTTTTAAGTCAAACAGGTGCCATAACTGTTTAGAAAATCAACAGAAAATGGTAACCATTGAGATTCACCAGCTCATTCTTTATATAAAGCTACATATCAAATTCATTACAAATCGACTAATATTAGATTTTTATTTTTTAAATCCAAATCTGCACTCAAACAAATTTTTAACTGAAACCACTTTGAGCACAGTTTTAACTCACAAGTCTGAGACATTACACAGAATTGAAACCAATCTATTTATTGGCTCAGCAAAGGATCAGTCATTCTTGTACTTGTTAGCAGTTTCAGAAAGAAACATTCATGATTTGAATATGAGACATATGACATGTTTTAGTGAACCACAAGCCCTTTATATAAGAAATTTGGAGATAAAAAGAGGTAAATAGGAGGTCCAAAGGGGGCCATTACATTGTTAGATTTTAATGAAAAATATTGAAAATTTATAATTAGAATAATATATGATTTGATTTTAGCTGTACATTGGATTTCAATAACATTAATCTGTTTCACTAATGTCAGTGAATAAATAAAAAACATTTGTTTTTTTTATCCAGTCACACAAATACAAACAAGCAGAAGGATAAGTCCAGTCGCCAAGTCAGAAAAAAGTCAATTGAATACAATGCAATATTGAAAAGAAGATACAAGGACAGACACAAGGACGGATGCAAGGAATTACATATACTCCCTCCCCATATAGTTAGCTTTAACACTTTGTTACTATGAAAGCCACCTTGTTGCTAGGAAGAGCACTCCAAATACAAATTCTGGTTGAACATGTACTGAAGAATAATCTCCAAAAGTTGGATCTATATTTAGATTTGTTGATCTGAAGAAGGTCAAAGGTTAAAATAGTTTTTACAACTGATTGGTATTGGGAGGTCATCCCAGACCCAATACTGGCAGTCTCATCATGTCCTAATTCAAACACTGCTACAAAGTTGGTTCAAATTTTACATAGCTGGTTTTGAGAAGTGTAACATATGGATATATGGCATATGTTGACCATGGGATGGACTGACAATGGATATATGGCATATGTTGACCATGGGATGGACTGACAATGGATGCATGATGGACATAATACAATACATTCAAATGATATTCCGCTATGTGAGCTAACAATTGAATTAATTTTTGAGGAATAAAACTTCACCTAGAGGTGGAAGATGGTCAAGGTAGACATGACCAGGTGACACAGGTGTAACAAGTTTGAGTTCCATTTTCCCCTCTGCCCCAACTCTATACAATGGCAGCTCATTCTCATTTTCTCTATTCCCAGACCATCGGACTTTGACAGCACCTCTATACCCATCTGGCTCGAGGTCCACCACCTCCACCACCCTACCAACCTTGGGCTCTGAAAATAATTTACATTGTATGATAAGAATTGATATTACAATCATATGAAAGCTGAAATTGTCAGTAAGACTTGTACAGATAAGGCATCAGTAGACCTGTACAGTTACAGCATCAGTAAGACCTGTACAGATACAGCATAAGTAAATGTACAGATAAGGCATGAGTACGACCTGTACACATACAGCATCAGTAAGACCCATACAGATACAGCATCAAACAGACCACAAGATAGGGCATCAGTAAGTCCTGTACAGATACAAGAGCAGTAAGACCTGTACAGATATGGCATCAGTAAGACCGGTACAGATATGGCATGGGTAAGACCTGTACAGATATGGCATGGGTAAGACCTGTACAGATACAGCATCAGTAAGACCTGTACAGATATGGCATGGGTAAGACCTGTACAGATACAGCATCAGTAAGACCTGTACAGATATGGCATAAGTAAGACCTGTACAAATATGGCATGGGTAAGACCTATACATATATGGCATCAGTAAGACCTGTACAGATATGGCATGGGTAAGACCAGTACAGATACAGCATCAGTAAGACCTGTACAGATACAGCATTAGTAAGTGTACAGGTAAGGCATCAGTAAGACCTGTGCAGATACTGCATCAGTAAGATCTGTTGAGATACGGCAATACAAAATTTTTATGATAGTGATTTAGCAGTCTCATAGTGAGATTGGAAATAATCTCCCTAGATATACAATTGCTAAAACATAACTACCAAAAATAGAAATAAACATATTTTGGGGACAAAATTGCTAAATTTTATGTCTGTGAATAAAATCGTTTTTTTGGAGTATGGTAAAATCCTACTAAAAGAACCACCAGTGGGAATTTGAAAAGTGCAATTGGTAATATTTCCACAGTAGTCTTAATATCAGGGTTCTGCTTTCAGCAGTGTCCCAGCATGTTGAGGTATTTGATTACACATATTACCCATACTGTTTGCTTAAAGAGTATCATTTGGATAAATTTCATGAAGTGTAAAAGCGTATCATTATAAGTGACACTGACGATGTCATATTGTCCCTCTCATTTTACATGTACATACAAGCTCTCTTTGTCTATGTTGAGAGGTCTCCACTGTGGAGGTACATATAAGCTCTCTTTGTCTATGTTGAGAACTCAGAGTGAAGTTCACTGTGGGGTTTCATTCTCTCACCCTATATGGTTGCACATTAGAAAATACATGTAAGATCTCTTTGGATACTCATTTAACCCACAGAGTTAAGAGCTAACAAAGCAACATGCATATATAATTCATATAAGAGAGGTGGACTAGATTCCAAAGAAATAATGATGTTTATGAAGATTTTGCAGCAGTTTCCCTCCTACAATGCATGCTCAGATCATGACTCATGCACTCAGAAATGGATACTTTTTATGTGAGTTGTGACCAAATGAGATGTGTCTGCTCATTAAGGCATATGTAGGTATTATGTCAAATGAGGTGTTTGTTTAATTACTGAATCAATAGATAGATCACAGGTTTCATTTTTTTGATAAATACCCAGGCAAACAGACTGTTTAGCCAGAGAGATACCATATATACTCGTGTAAAAGCCGATACCAACTGCAAACTGCATAGACCCAGATCTGCCATTGCATAATGCACTAGCAGATCTGGGTCTATGTAGTTTGTAAGGACTAATCAGTAGAACAAACAACATAGACCCCAATCTGCCAGTGCATTATGTGATGTAAAAACAGTAAATTATAAGGTCAAGAGAAATATTAAATACTGTAAGCTAGATTTGATTACTTATGACAACAACACATAGGTTTCATAATATTCACTTAATAATATTTAATGTTACTTATATTACTTATGACAACAACACATAGGTTTCATAATATTCACTTAATAATATTTAATGTTACTTATATTTCTTATGACAACAACACATAGGTTGCATAATATTCACTTAATAATATTTAATGTTACTTATATTACTTATGACAACACATAGGTTGCATAATATTCACTTATTAATATTTAATGTTACTTATATTACTTATGACAACACATAGGTTGCATAATATTCACTTATTAATATTTAATGTTAGATAGACAAAGATATCTGACTGTTTCATGATTCTGCTTAAGATTTGATAACTCCAGCTTGTTAGAGGACACAAATGACCACTGAAACACAAATGACCACTAAGACATAAATTAGAGCTTATTGTTGAATGGTGTTGATGATATATAGCTTTCGTGTACAGTCATTAGACTAGAGTGCTTAGTATTGTAGAGATAGGAATTCTATGATCAATTTAGTGGCTTGATGGTCGCTAGAGGGCTTAGTGTTGTAGAGATAGGAATTCTATGATCAAGTTAGTGGTTTGATGGTCACTAGAGTGCTTAGTGTTGTAGAGATAGGAATTCTATGATCAATTTAGTGGCTTGATGGTCACTAGAGGGCTTAGTGTTGTAGAGATAGGAATTCTATGATCAATTTAGTGGCTTGATGGTCACTAGAGGGCTTAGTGTTGTAGAGACAGGACTTCTATGATCAATTTAGTGGCTTGATGATCACTAGAGTGCTTAGTGTTGTAGAGATAGGAATTCTAAGATCAATTTAGTGGCTTGATGATCACTAGAGTGCTTAGTATTGTAGAAACAGGAATTCTATGATCAATTTAGTGGCTTGATGGTCACTAGAGGGCTTAGTGTTGTAGAGATAGGAATTCTATGATCAATTTAGTGGCTTGATGGTCACTAGAGGGCTTAGTATTGTAGAGATAGGAATTATATGATCAATTTAGTGGCTTGATGGTCACTAGAGGGTTTAGTATTGTAGAGATAGGACATTTATGATCAATTTAGTGGCTTGATGGTCACTAGAGGGCTTAGTATTGTAGAGATGGGAATTCTATGATCAATTTAGTGGCTTGATGGTCACTAGAGTGCTTAGTGTTGTAGAGACAGGACTTCTATGATCAATTTCATGGCTTGAAGGTCATTTTTGTGGGGTAGAAAATCTATTAAAATCATCAAACAGGTCTGAAATGACTGGTTATTTTTTACCATAACATGTCTGAAATGACAGGTTGTTATCCATAATAGGTCTGAAATGACTGGTTGTTATCCATAACAGGTCTGAAATGACTGGTTGTTATCCATAACAGTAACATGGTCTTCTATGTTATTGGGTTGCAAAATATAGAAATACTGAAGGAAAAAATATCTATTCTTAAGAGTTTGTATCATTATTGCATAGTGGTTTTACTGTATATAGATGTGGACACAGTTGATAGCCCTGTATTAGTTGGCATATCAATTTATCATATAACTGCATGAATTTACCACCATTCACTGTAATTGCTTTGTAATGTTGTTTGTAATGTTATGCCACATTGTCATATATATATATATATATATATATATATATATATATATATATATATATATATATATATATATATATATATATATATATATATATAGAGAGAGAGAGAGAGAGAGAGAGAGAGAGAGAGAGAGAGAGAGAGAGAGAGAGAGAGAGAGAGAGAGAGAGTTTGGAATGTTGTATGAGAAAAGAAAAAAAGTTTATGCCTTTTTTCCCTTTTGCAAGCAGTTAATTATTTCCCTTAAAGCTTGGTGCTCAATTTAGTGCACAATCAACCATCAAATTGCATTACTGTCTTTTCTAGTTTTGGCAATCATTTCATAAATCATAACTGATCATCGCTTCCCCCCCAAAAGACTGATTATCAACAAAAGATTGATCATTCAATAATCGCAGGTAGTCCACTTTATATGCCATGCTGATTGTAATACAGCACTTTCTCACTATGGGGAGTGATGTATCAAGTACTTCATTATAAGGCAGTCTTGCTATAAGGCAATGTAGTCTATGACTCCCATAGACAGCATTATAATGAGGGACTAATGTATCAAGTACTTCATTATAAGGCAGTCTTGCTATAAGGCAATGTAGTCTATGACTTCCATAGACAGCATTATAATGAGGGACTAATGTATCAAGTACTTCATTATAAGGCAGTCTTGCTATAAGGCAATATACTCTATGACTCCCATAGACAGCATTATAATGAGGGACTAATGTATCAAGTACTTCATTATAAGGCAGTCTTGCTATAAGGCAATGTAGTCTATGACTCCCATAGACAGTGATATAATGAGGGAGTGATGTATCAAGTACTTCATTATAAGGCAGTCTTATTACCTTCATTTGGGACTACTATAGCTTTTATTACATCTGCTCCAGGGAATATACCATACACTTTTGTTTTCTTGCTTCTCCTTCTAGGTAAAACAGGGACTCTGTAATAAATATATTTTTTACTAAACTATGATGCATTTATTTATACGTTTTGATGATTTTGGTATCAAGCAACAGGTCAAGCATATAATACACTGTCCCCTTGATATAAAACAAATACAGTTGGATGACAATGATAAAAAGCTGTATGTTATGGTTACATGATGACATCAGACAATGTATCAAAATATCAGCAACATATCACACATGTGATACAAAATTACAGAATTCACAAAGTAGAGTCATTTAATTTATGATATGTATTATGTTGCAGCCATGCAGTTTTTAAAATACTTATATTCAGTTTTAAATACACAAATAGTAGTAAATTGTGATATTATAAAAAGAAATTAATTATAACTTTTGAAAATGAAAATAAATCCAATATGTACATTATGATACTATAATATTAGAACTGTTGATGAATGTTGACGTGTATCGCAATATCAGCAATAATACACCTCTAAACAATAAAAACATTTTAAACAAAAACATATAATAATTTTAGTTTATGATAACAGTTTGATTTGTGATAATGAAATTCTTTAACTGTAAATTGACTGAATTTATTGATATGGTAACCGTTCACTCCTGTAATTAGTAGTAATTAGAAATGAATGAATTCATTAATTAATTAGTAATTAGTAATTAGCTAGAAAATAATCCCTCAATACGAATACATTTAAACCTGTCTACTTGCAAATATTTATGGGTCTCTTTTGCTACATTCCATTTAACACCTCCCCATAAAGGACACATGTCTATAAAAGATTTCTTCCTACAAATGATACCTGCCTCAAAAGGACATCTGTCCAGAAGAACACCCACACACAATGGGCACCTGTCCATAAAAGGACATATGCATAATAAAGGACACATTTCCATAAAGACACCTGTCCATAATGGAATTCCTCCCACATATGATGCCTGCCCATAAAATATCTCTGTCCATAAGAAAATTTTGCCCATAGTGACACCTGTCCATAATGGAATTCCTCCCACATATGATGCCTGCCCATAAAATATCTCTGTCCACAAGAAAATTTTGCCCATAGTGAGCACCTGTCCACAAATGACATATGTACATAATGGACATTATGTGGTCAAGACTCTATTTGGGGTCCTTTATAAACAGATTTCACTGTAGTCTGATAGGATGATCAATATGCTTTAATGGTGGAAACAAATTTATTTTGGACCATAATATAAGATATCATGATTTAAAAGCTCTCCCAAAAACCAGAGTATTGAAATAATCAGCTTGATTGTACTTACACTGTAGACTTCGGAGTGGTGAACAGGACATACGAGTGAGACAAGTTACATTTTGTATGCTTGTCTGAATAATAACATTTGATACACAGATCATAATCATGGCACTGGAGACATTTCCATCTCATACCTAGGAAAGGTGTCTTACGTACAGCACACAAGGTACAGAAAACAGGCAGATGGTTTATACCTATGATGATAATAAAAATAATAATAATAAAAATAATAATAAATAATCATTTTCATGTCATCATCATCATTGTTTCTATGAGGCACATCACAATTCTGAAATAATTAGCTTGATTTTACTTACACTGTTGATCTTGGAGTGGTGAACAGGACATATGAGTGAGACAAGTTACATTTTGTATACTTGTCTGAATAATAACATTTCATACACAGATCATAATCACTGCACTGGAGACATTTCCATCTCATACCCTCTATATGGTTCTCAGGTACAGCACAGATGCTACAGTAAACATGGTCATAGATTATATCTATAATAATAATAATAAATAGTAATCATTTTTATTTAATAATTATGATCACCAACACCAACACCACCATGATCATCATCATTTCCACCACCATCATCATGCATATAATCAATAATAATACTACTAATAATAATAATCATACAACTATTATTCATCCTCATATTTCTACCACTCTGACCTAGGATAGTAATGATGACAACATATTTCATATAATATTTAATACTAACAACTATTTTTCCACAGCAAATATAACATTTGCTATAACCTTGATATCTGAGCCAAGTGAACATTTTAAAACAAGCAAAGAAACAAACCAACAAACAGTATGCTGCATTGTTACTTAGATTCTATTGACCTCAAGTGGGAAATAAAATAAGTTATATGATTTACATGATAGATTAATTTCATTATCAACAAGTTAAAGGGGTCTTTGGAACAAGATTATAATTTTGTTTGTTCCATATGAAGGACAATGAAATGTTTCATTTGATATGGGTCATACAATATGGAAAGATAGGAAGAATTTTTTTTTTTATAATAAATCCAAGACTTCTCCCTAACCCCTAAATGAAATAGTCAGAACCTTAGAAATAGCAAATAAATGAAAAAGTGTCTATATGACATGGGTGTCCCCACCAAAATAATGCAACATAATTAAATGGCAGAATTATAGGTCAAACTGGGGTCACAAATCAAAAAAACTTTTGTCGAAAAAGGTGAAAGTGAAACTCGACCTGCATCTTCAAAATGTAAAACCTCACACCAAATTTGGTTTTAATCTAAAAAGTAATTCAAACGTTTTTGAGCAGAAATGAAATTCATGATGGATGACAACATGATGTGATGGATGGATATGGGTAACACTATATACTCCACAACATATTGATATGGTGGGGGCATCAAATTCATAATGGATGACAACATGATGAGATGGATTGATTTGGGTAACACTGTATACTCCACACCATATTGATATGTGGGACATGAAATTCATGATGGATGACAACATGATGAGATGGACTGATATGGATAACACAATATACTCCACACTATATTGATATGGTGGGGGTATAAAAAACACAGGAGATATAAATAGGCATATCTGAAGCATATTATTTCTCTCTTAATGATCTAACTACAAGGCATGAAAAGGTTTGATCCTTCATAATTCTGACAATATAAATCAACTGCATTACATATTGGTAAATGATCATTCACCCACATTTGTTCTAAAAGTCAGTGTTCACTGTCATTTTGAAATGTCACAATATATCCATAGCGTAACAACTATAATATTGATACATTACTACACTGTAAGTCATTTTCTGCTACACTTTGTTTTAATTGTTTTTTCAGGCACACTTTTTCTAAAGTACCTACCGGTGGTCCTAACAACTTGCACACATTTTTGATAAGAACCAAAAATAAATGACAAGCAATAATTAAACTGTGTGGATTTATGGTGCATGAAAAATACAGACAATAAATTATCTTACCTATTGGTGCATTGTCATAAATCCTGAGGTCAAAGGCCCCATTAGTGCCTGCTCGGCACTCAGTCTCAGTTCCGATATCCCATTTTACCAGCACTTTGTTATTCGGGAGTATTCTTACCACTGTACCCAAGTAACCAACACCCCCATCAAGGTTCCCGTTTTGCCAGTGGGGACCTCTCACTACACGAACACCAGGCTTCATTGAAATTACATGACCTGCATGGTTCAGTCATCCCAAGATTGGCTGGGAATCCTATACAAGAAATATTGTTTGTTACAGTAGATTCTCCATGATCCAAGTTTAAATTATCCAAATTAAGAGGTGGGTGTGGTATCATCTCCCCAAATCATATTTCCATTTACTGGAGTTTGTTCACAAAAACAAGCATGGTCATCAATGCACTTTAGAAATTAAGTATACAGAAACATTATTTTTAATGTATTACTTTAACTGCAGAAAACTTGACATAATAAAATATTTTAGTCCTACCTTTACTCTCCATGCTTAAATTACACTTAACGCCAAAAAACAGGCTTGCAATAGTAGACACGACCTACAGTCTTTTGATATAGCTGGAAGCACAAATTAGATCTTAAAATGCAGAAGCCTTGTTAACAACAAAAAACCTCGTGTTAAGTTAAACAGATGTTCTTTATTTCTAAATCTCAGTCACTTACTTTTGACTTGCTACTTCAGTGTTAATCTGATCTATCTTATGATTTAAATTGTAAATAATGTTTACAGTGGTTTAAGATTTTATTTAATAAACCACTTGTTCATACAAAGTATTTATGTAAATGATTCCATGTAATACCTACATAAATGTTAGTCATTTTATCATTCATATCCATGGTTCTCTCTCTCTCTCTCTCTCTCTCTCAAGTATTAATGTTACCATCTATACTTGTTTGTAAATCAAGTCCATTACATACTGTGCTGGCAGATCTGGGTCTATGCAGTTTGTTAGGAGTAATCAGTAGAACAAACAATATAAACCCTGATTTGCCGGTGCATTCTTAGTAACTTGTACAATCATTTGCCCTCCACTTTATCTTCATTAAAATACATATTTAAAAACAAGTATATAATCTAGACAGTACTACTAAAGGACTTTGCCGAGAATGTAGCTTGAAATGTTTCAGGTTTTTCTTCCCTTATGTGTAGGTCAAAGCTTTATTGTATAAAAGTAGATACACTCCCCTGTTGGCAAATTCTTTAAAATTACTGCGTGACCTTATGATATAAATTAAGGAGGTTAATTTTCCAAACAAATATTCATATGATCAACCCAAACAAAATATGTTTTGGTATCTAAATTTAGTGTACATGACAAGTAAAGTAAAAGGTCAACAATCAGACCTAGTAAATTTTAAAATGAATTCTGTATGATCAGTGGCAACACCTTAAGCTGTACACGGTATGTGCTTTCGTTTTCCATAATGTTAACGTAGTAACATGATTGTGCCAGAAAATGTAGCAAACACTGTTTCTTACTTTCACATCATATTATAAAAATATGCATAACAATGTTACAGGCATAAAATAAACTCTTGATCAGTCAGTTAGTAATACGTATTTGGTCAATCGGAATCAAGTTATTTCGTATAGGCGCTTTGTTCTCTGACAAGGTGCGCTGATTGGGACCTTACATTTTAGTGTTTCCAAAAATAGTCCTCTACTAGTGGCAGGAATGGCACAAGGCTTCAGAGTTATGTGGGGATATAAGCATTATTTGGAAAGCGTTATGGCAAATTCTAAACACTGATGAATTTAGTGTTATATTAATCAAATGTTGAAAGGGAAATTTAATAGAATTACTCAATCGGAGTGACCTCGGTCTTTACTGGTTTGACAGAAAAGGCCGAGAATACATAGTAATTTCTTCCTGTGCGGGGAGCAGTCGTTTTCGTTTAATTTCGTTAAGATGCAGAGCAAGTGTAATTATTTTGTAATAGTTTATGTCAAAAAACTGTAAAATACGCCAAGGTCGATGACTGATAATGTAAGACCAAATTATGTTCTTCAAGTTTCCTCCAAGTAGGCAGAAATAAATGCCTATATTTTAGTTGTTTCTCAAATCCTCTCTTATCGAGTCTACTATGTTAATTTTTCCAATAGTATAACAATTGATAAACTGTAATTAGATCACGTCATTTCCCAAATATACATTATCTAAATAAATATTGAATGTCTTTGGGTCTGAACAAATTCATCACAGACGTTGTGGTATGATTGAAAATGATTTTTACCTCCAAATATTGCTGCTTTACATGCATATTTGAGGTGTGGGTTTTTTAAAATTATTTTATTTGTTATTAACCATCATATAAATCAGTGCAGTATTTAGTGTTTATGATCAGATTTAAATGATGACTGCAAATCAATGAAAAAAAAGTAGCACGCTAAAAAAAGCCATTAAACCCTAATAACAACTTTGCTGGTTGGCTGTTTTCCAGCTGCACTTTTCAACCTTTTTTGGCTATCATGCCAAGGAAATGGGAGCAAAGTACCTTTCGCAAGGACACGCAGAAGCAACCAACCCATGCTGGCCTAGGCGAGTATCGATCCTGCGACCATTGCATTACGAATTTGACAATCTACCAAATGAGTTACCGCGGCTCCTCCTAGAAATAAAGACGGTTAAATGCACCCATTACATTTCATATAACCATATACAACAAAATCGCTACTCAGTGCTTACCTTCAAGCATTAAATAACAAAAACTGAACAGCCAACATTTCTCAATGAAATTGCCCTTATTACTGTAATAATGTAACTTGTATATGTTAATACATTGCTGAGAGGTCAAAATGTGAAAATAAAACTGTTTGGTTTTATTCTTTAAAAAATGTAACGTTCCGATTAAAATGCATTAGAGCTCTCATAGCTATTATACTCTTTAGTATATTAAAATCACTCTTAAATGTGGATCTAATCAAATTTTCCAAAATCCTCACGTGACCCCCCAAAAGATGGGCTGACAAGGCGACGAATTATTCCTCTTGTTGGCATTTTAAGGCTGCCCTAGATTGTAATTTACTGACCAGCAGATAATTAACCCATTAAAAGATGCTGATATGTATATTACACATTGACAAAACTTATTATCCATTTTTCAAGCTATTATATTAACATAGGTTGTGGTTTGTTTGTTTGTTTGTTTTTTTTTCCTCCTTTTTTTTATTGAATCATTGTTATGCGCCGTAGCGGATTGCATGACATGGGGCAATTAAATGAATAAACATGTACCTCACTTCCTATTTCGATAAATCTCTGGCTGTTTCGGGTCTGAAATTATGGAATAATAAGATTCATATTGAAATTAGAAATTAAACTTACTCTAGTAAATTTACATGCTTGTACCATGAATGCCTTTTGACTCATCTTTAATTATATCCAGACTTATATTCTATTACTAATAATGATTAGCTTTTGGCTCACCCCTGATGATATCCAGACTTATATACCGATTTTATTGTATAGCCTTACTTTGCTCTTGTTTTAGGTAGGATTACGAGTTTTAGCTTATATATATATATATATATATATATATATATATATATATATATATATATATATATATATATATATATATATATACACACATAGTATTAAACATTTTTATGAGGACCATATGGATATATATATATATATATATATATATATATATATATATATATATATACACACACACATAGTATTAAACATTTTTATGAGGATCATATGGAAGATTAACTTTTAATGCTAAGTATGTTTTTCTCTTAAAATAAGGACATTATTATTATTATTATTATTATTATTATTATTATTATTATTATCTTTGGGTACTATCTGTTGTCGTTCCTATTTTTGGAGCGATAAAGGAGCGTAGCGTATTGTCCCCCGTGGCATGAGACGCTGTTCTTGTTGTGATTTTTTAAATTTGATTTTGGATATGTATCTTTCAAAAAGAAATAAATTCATTCCTTGGGTTATATTTGTTAAATACATAGCACCAAGAAACGTGCAACATATCTAGGTATTAATATTTTGTTTCTAGTAATATCTAGCTCATTATCGTAACTTTCCTGAAACATTTTAGAAATAGGCCGAGGCTACTCGCACGGCCGCCGTGCCCCTTTGACTGGGAAAGACTATTCGCATGGCCGCAGTGTGTATAATTTACGTAAAGCTATTCGTACGGCTGCTGCGTACCTGATCTGCGAAATATACTCATTTTTGCAACTGATTACCTTTAATTCCATATTTGCAAGTCATTGTTGTTAAAACTTGTACAATGCTATATCCTTCACCTCCGGTAGAAATATAAAGTTTCGAATAAATATTGACTGAATCTCGTGGGTGAAAAATTCTAGTACTGTCGCCCAATCGATGAACTTTTTTCGTTATTAACTCAGAACAAACAAATTTTCTTTTTTTTATGCTCAAACGAGTTGGCTAGATAAGTGTATTGAGTTTGAAAAGCAGCAGATTTCTAAGGTAATGTCAGCTGTTTATCGTTTGCAGTGTTTTGTGAACATTAGTAGTAGATGGGGGGTAAATAGGGAATGGGGGCACTTGGGGGAATCTATGGACGTTTAACATTGGGGGGCACTTGGGGGAAAAAAGTGAAAAGTTTATAGGAAATGGGGCCTCTACAGGGAAAACGGGAATTTTAGCATAGGGCGCCGTATGTAGTGACGAAGACAACGTCTTCTACCATCAAAACTGGGGTGGGGGTGTTTTGATAGTAGAAGACGTTGTCTTCGTCACTACATACGGGGGGTCGTGTGTGTAGGGACATGGTAAGGATGGGAATAATTAATCTTTCTTGAAAAATGGGTGGTCCTGATAAGGACCGTTGGAGGAGGAATATTTTATTTCCTCCAACATTGGGTAAAAAAGCTTAGGAAGGTGGTGGTGTGAGATCTTTTTTTCTTGGTTGGAAGTGTTGGTGAATCAGATAGCCAGTCAGGATGTTTCATCCGCCTGAATTTATCTTGGATTTTCATCCAATTTAAATTCAGGCGTTCGAATTCCTTTTCTTTCCTGGCCTGTTCTTTCTTGGATCGTTCAAAAGCCCACAAGATCTTAATGTGAGCCACTTCCTTTTCTAAAACTTTTTTTTAACAATACCTTCACCATGTGAAGGTTCACCTCTTCGCGCCTGACGTTACTGGCGGGTGGATAAATATAACAATCTTCCTGAACTCGGATCAGGAAGTACTCCACCTCAGCCAGTAAATCCAGGCTCTTCTTGATGAACCCCACACGGCAAGGGGTTGAGGAAGTTTTTTGTCTTTCCTCCACCAAAACATCAGTCACCAACCTTCTTGCTGATTTGAGAGCCGCTAGTTGGCTGGTGACGTATGGTTTGGTGGCAGGATATCTCCACCAATACTCCAACCTTTCCATCAAGGACTCGACATCCACCATTCTATCCCAAGCTTCTTGTAACAATTCAACAGAGTTCATTCTTGTAGAGTGAAAGTGTGAATGGCGTCACTGTTGTTGTTACTTGGATTAAAGTCGTGTTCGCCCTTCGGGCATGTACGACTATATACCCCCACAGCGTGCGAAGCACGCTTAGGGGGGTTAGGTGGTCAGGTGTGTTGACAGATTGCAACCACCTGACTCTATTTTCAGTACTCCCCTCCAGCGCAGCATGATTCCCCACAATTAAGGGGGTTAAAATGATTGCGCGCTATTGGAGGATGGGTACCGTCTACACATCCCAGAGGGATGTGTAAATTATTTCTAAGTGCACCTCCCCAGCGCAACATGGTTCCCCACAATTAAGGGTTTTAAATGAATGTGCGCTATATGAGAGTGTGTACCTTTATACCTGTACATAGGACTAGAACCACAATGTTTACAGGTATATGTGTGCGCGTTGTAGCGCACGTTGTAGATTGAATTGTGTCAAGTATGCAGTCAGGAGTGAAAAGGCGGCACGGACTAAGCAAGCGAAGGCGCGAAGCATGGCGGGAAGCCGAAACGCCAAGAACGTACATACATGATCAAATTCTGCCCAGTTATACTAAGTCGGGCTGTCCCTAGTACCAATAAAGTGTAAGCCTCTTATTCAATTGTCACAATACTACAAGTTACAAGAATTTTCCATTTAACGCGTATGTTTTCAGTTGGAAAAATTTTGTGTACAAAGTGTACATATTATTTGCACAAAAAAATACAGTACCAATCTTTGAGTAAGAATTACTCATATCTTTTTCGTTTCACGCACACTAAAATTGTAAGTTGTAATATTTTAGACGGTGGTTCGAAATTGATCAAATTTGTGTTTTAAAGAGTATAATCAAAAGGGGTTTTCGAAAAGAGCCAAATTGAAAACCCCATTGATTCAGGCAATGAATTTGCCCTTAGAAGGACTGTTTAGCCCTTAGAAGGACTATTATTCTTCTGCAGGTGGTCCCCGGTAGAGAAGCTCTGTCTATCTGCCATGCTGGCTCTCTCTTTAACGCAGCGCCCCCTTGGTAGCTCGCTATATTGCTGCTCCATGTGGTCGGCTGTTGGCGGGGGGATAGGTCGACATACCCTCAATTGGTCAGCACAGCAGCTGGGCCCCATACTTCCATACTGCAAGAGGGATGGTCTTGCAGTTGTAGTTGAGTACTCCATAGCTGCTGCAAGGCTGCCAAGACTGCCTCCTTCCCTCCTCGTCCACTGCGTCTCCCTACCGGTTAGCACGTCTGCCGCACGTCTGCTCTGCTCCACCTGCGCTGCCTGAGTGCTGTGAGTGATGGCGTCACTGTTGTTCTTGCATTAGAGTCGCGTTCGCCCATTCGGGCATGTGCGACTATATACCCCCACAGCGTGCGAAGCACGCATAGGGGGGTTGAGTGGTCAGGTGTGTTGACAGATTGCAACCACCTGACTCTATTTTCAGTACTCCCCTCCAGCGCTGCACGATTCCCCACAATTAAGGGGGTTAAAATGATTGCGCGCTATTGGAGGATGAGTACCGTCTACACATCCCAGAGGGATGTGTAAATTATTTCCGAGTACACCTCCCCAGCGCAACATGGTTCCCCACAATTAAGGGGATTAAATGAATGTGCGCTATATGAGAGTGTGTACCTTTATACCTGTACATAGGACTAGAACCACAATGTTTACAGGTATATGTGTGCGCGTTGTAGCGCACGTTGATGATTAAATTGTGTCAAGCACGCAGTCAGGAGTGAAAAGGCGGCACGGACTAAGCAAGCGAAGGCGCGAAGCATGGCGGGAAGCCGAAACGCCAAGAACGTACATACATGATCAAATTCTGCCCAGTTATACTAAGTCGGGCTGTCCCTAATACCAATAAAATGTAAGCCATTTGTTCAATTATGACAATGCTTCGAGTTTCAAGAATTTTCCATTTAACGCGAATATTATAGTTAACGAAATTTTGTGTACAAAATGTACATGTATTTTCCAGAAACAATACCAATCTTTGAGTAAAAATTACTCATATCTTTTTCGTATCACGCACACTACCATTATGGGTTGTAATTTTTTAGACGGTGGTTCGAAATTGATCAAATTTGTGTTTAAAAAGAGTATAATCAAAAGGGGTTTTCGAAAAAAGCCAAATTGAAAACCCCATTGATTCAGGCAATGAATTAGCCCTTAGAAGGACTGTTTAGCCCTTAGAAGGACTATTATTCTTCTGCAGGTGGTCCCCGGTAGAGAAGCTCTGTCTATCTGCCATGCTGGCTCTCTCTTTAACGCAGCGTCCCCTTGGTAGCTCGCTAAAATTTTGCTGCTCCATGTGGTCGGCTGTTGGCGGGGGGATAGGTCGGCATACCCTCCATTGGTCAGCACAGCAGCTGGGCCCCATACTTCCATATTTGTAGTTGAGTGCTCCTAACTGCTGCAAAGCTGCCAAGACTGCCTCCTTCCCTCCTCGTCCACTGCGTCTCCCTCTACCGGTTAGCACGTCTGCCACACGTCTGCTCTGCTCCACCTGCGCTTCCTCAATCTGCAAAGAATGGAGGATGGGCGTCACTGTGGAAGGCACCGCTTTATATGCTAGAAGCGCGGACGTAATGGAAAACATCCCCTTTTTTTACCCCCCAAAAACCATACATACAAACAAACAAAAAAAACACACACCACACTATCCTTGTTTATATCAAACACAAACTTACACAAAAACAGAAACATACAAGGGGTAAAGGGCTTTTTTTGTTAGAGTGGGTTATCACAAACAAACAAACATACAAACATATAAAACATAAATATATATGGCAATTTTGAGAGTAGTAATCTTCTTCTATAGATTTGGGGTGGCCCTTAAAAGGACCTTTTTTTTGTTTGCTATAATTTTAGCAATGACATCGATTGTTAGGTCTTCTTCTTATTCTTCTACTTCTTCTTACTTCTTCCCCATAGATAAGTACTCTTTTCAAACATCCTTGTCTTTCAATGTATGTTCTTCTTTCCCAGTAAGCACTTTCATCAATTCTAGTGACTACCCATGATGCTCTAACATACATGAGATAGTCAGGATTGAAGAGCATCCCTGACACAATGCTTGAAGCTTCTACTGTAGTCCACATGATTCTTCTTTTTTTTAGTTAAAGCTTTATGAGTCAAGGGGTGGTATATATACCTTACGATCGGATTGAAATGCATCGAAATGAACTACCAATCCAAATGCGCGTTACAAGTGGGTAGGTTTTTCTTCCAATGGGAAGAGAGGGGGGGGGGGGTGACGTCGTCTCGGGTATAAAGGTATCGTAGCGTTCGTAGGGTTTATTACTTTTTTCGACAGCCTTCATGGAGACTGGAAAGACAAGTATGTATTGGAGTGAGCCTTCAATGATTAATGCTGCTGCTTTGTTGAACTTCCGGCCGGAAGACCTTGATTTAGATTTTCTAAATCAAAATTTTGAGTCTGAGACTACTACTACTACTACTGCTGCTACTGTTGTTGCTACACCAGTGATGGATGAATTTAAAAAGAAGCAACAGGAAGAGATGGAAATTTTTTTAAAGAAACAACGAGAAGATGAAGAAATGTTTCTTCTTCTTCAGCAGCAGAAAGAAGAAGAAGAGAGAAGAAGAAAAGTGAGGAAGAAATCAGACAGCAGTTAGAAGAGGAGGAGAAGAAGGAAACAGTAAAGGAAGGCATCAGTCCTGAAGAAAAAACGGTGAGTCTTTTAGAAGAGATATTATATGAGTTAAAATGGATGACAAATGTCTAGAAGTATTCTTTAACTCAACCACCTAAACGAAAAAGACCATCACGGGCTAATCATTCTTCCAAGCCTACCAGTTCTAGTGAGATGCCACCACCACCACCACCACAAACGCCACCACCACCAGTGACTACCACCATAAGCAAAACACCAGCAGTAGCAGCAGCATTAGCAGGATATGGATTGGGTCGTGGTAAAGAACTACGACAATTGAAGTTAATAATGTAAAAACTTCAAAAGTTTGTTTTTAACAACAAGAAAAAAACAAACACCCCAACGGTCTTTTTAAGGGAAACCCAGATTTCTAGAAAAGAAATCAAATTGCCAAATCAAGTAAAACTTTAAAAAATCCCATTGTGTTGTATATGAGTGTGAGTGCGTGCGTGCGTGCATCTATACTCTAAAACAAAATAACACAAAATCACTTACTTTTTTCTCCAGTCTGGTGTATTCTGCCATTTTTTTTTACAAAATAATTCCCTAATAACATATAACACCAAAAAAAAAAAAACACAACAAAGTTCCTTTTTTTCACTGTCTGTCTCTTTTGTTCTTCTTGAATTTCTTCTTCATAGGGACAAAGATCTTCACAGGAATCATAGGTTCCATTGGTTCATTTTCTTCTTCATTCTCACTGTTTTCCATCCTTCTTACTCTCTTCTTACTTTTCTTGATGATATGTTCTTCTTCTTCTTCTAGGTTTGTTGAATCGGCTTCCTCCCTCTCCTCTGATAGATTTTCTTCTTCTTCTTCTTCTTTCTGAGGGTACTCCGAAGACCAATGTCCTGGTCCTTTACAATGATAACAGATATCTTTTGTTTTGTCTCTTTTTTTGGTTTTCGACGTTGTGGGCATTCTGGAGCCCAATGTCCTTTCTCTTGACAGATATAACAAGTATCTTCACTTTTATCTCTGATTTGATGTTGTCGTTGTGGACATTCTGGAGCCCAATGACCTTTCTCTTGACAGATATAACAAGTATCTTCACTTTTATCTCTCACTGTTCTTCCTTTAGCTAGATAATCCCAATAATACGCAGGAGGATGTCCTTTATTTGGACATCGATCTTTTTTTCTTCTTCTTGACTCTTCCATCTTTACAGTTTGAAAGTTCAATCACCAAAGACTGATTCTGAAGGTACGAAGCTCTCTCTCTTTATATACTCTTCTCTCTCTATATAAAGGTACCTGGGTGAAAACCGAATCAGTTTCAAAGTAAACTTTAAGATGAAAAGATCACGCCCAAACCACGAGAAACCAGAAGAAGAACAAGAACAAGAACAAGAACAAACAAAGAAGCCACGACGACGAAGGTATTCCGTACCACCTGAAACACCATTAGATGAACTACTAGCTCAAGTCCATGCAAGTGACTTCGAAGAGGAGATGAGTGAACCTGAAACCTTACCACCTTCAAAACCACCCAAAACAAAATTCACCACTACCACTACCAACACCAGAACCCCTGACCAAGAAACAACACCTAGTCCTTTGGCTCCTCCTGAAAATTACTATCGGATTCGAGAGACTCAAAAAATTACCTCTCGAAAATTTAGAACCACTGCCTACACTCACACGGTTCACTTCAAAGACTTTAAGTCCGAAGTACCTCCCGAGAAAGCGGCGGGGTTCATTAGCGATTTGTGGGATTCTGTCTTAATGAACTTGAAACGTCAATGTGGAGCCAAAGAAGATGATCGCTTGAGACTGGCCATCCATCATGACAACTTGAAGAGTCCCGTTTGGATTGAGTTCAGCACCCCGGCAGAATTAACGCCAGACAAAGTCATGTCCAAAATAGAACATGTACAACAATCCAACGACAAGTTACCATCACCGATGGAAAGGCCACACTTTACATGACACACGTTGCTCCACCTCTTGGAAGTGGACGAAGCAGAAAACCGTTATTGGTGGACGATCTTCGTACTACCAAACATAGTGTCGTCCAAATCGACAATACTCAAGACCAAATGTGCTTGGCTCGAGCTATCGTGGTGGGGCGTACGTTTGCCAACAAGAATGAGAGTAAAGAATGGAAAAAAGCCTGGGAAAACATTCGAAAGTCAAAGAATGCCAAACAACGAAATGAGGCAGAACTCTTGTTACAACAAGCGGGGATTCCTAAAGAGACCGTGTGTGGTATTTCTCAATTGCAGAAACTTCAAGATGTTTTGGCTCCTCATTATACTTTGAAAGTACACCCTCAAGAAGTGCGTGGAGATATGGTGTTTCGAGGCCCCGATTTTCCTGAAGGAAAATACATTCACCTCTATCACCATCAAGAACATTTTGATACCATCACTAGTATTACCGGATTTTTGGGATACTCTTACTACTGTGAGAAATGCAACCATGGGTTTAATAGTCGAGAGCGACACCTCCATTGCGGAGCAAGATGTCGGGGCTGTTTAGCCGACCAACCATGCCTTCCTGAACAACAACAACAAAATCACGTTCATTGTGAAACCTGTCGACGAAGTTTTGTTAGTCCTTCTTGCTACAAACAGCATCGCAAGACACAAGGTCACCAACAAAAATGTGCTTGCGAGTTATTGAAATCGTGCTCTACGTGTGGACAACTAATTCGTACCAACAACCCTAAAGCACACGTTTGTGCTGGCAAGAAAAAATGTTCTATTTGTCACCAGATCGTCGATTTTGATCATCGATGTTTTATTCAAAAGTTTGACAAGACAGAGAAGAAAGAAATAAAGAAGAATAAGAACAAGAAACAAGTAGATTTCATCTTTTTTGATTTTGAATGCATGCAAGAAACGGGCATTCACATTCCCAATTTCTGTGTGGCGCATCGGGCTTGTGATCAGTGTATTCAAGAATCGATTCATTTTCACTCCCCTCATTGTAGTCGAATTCCAGGAGAACGTGAAAAAATCTTTCGTGGAGTTAACACTTTGTCTGAGTTTGCTGAATGGGTTTTAGACCCTACCACCCACGACAGTTGGAGCGAAGAAGACATTCAACGTTATGGAGATTGTCATCGGTATGCCACAGTCATAGCTCACAATTTTTCGGGATACGATGGTCAGTTTTTACTAAATTATTATTTGAACCATGGGACCGAACGTCCTGAAGTCACCATGAACGGAAAAAAGCTCATCTACATGAAAGTAGGACAAGTCCAGTTTAAAGATTCTATGAGTTATTTGGCCATGCCTTTGAGTCGCATGCCAAAAACGTTCGGCATGACAGAAATGGCTAAAGGCTACTTTCCTCACTTCTTCAACACGGAAGCTAATCAACATGCCGTCCTACCTCATTTGCCTGACCTTCATGATTATGACTCCGACGGAATGCGTCCCGAACAGCGAGAAGCTTTTCACGCTTGGTACCGTGCTCACCAGACCGATCCATTTGACTTTCAAAAAGAGATGCTCAAATATTGTCGATCTGATGTAGATATTTTAAGACGTTGTTGTGGAAAGTTTCGAGAGTTATTTCTCGATCACGGAGAGGTCGATCCTTTGAAAGATGCAGCCACCTTACCTAAAGCCTGTTCCTTAGTCTACAGGCAAAATTTCATGCCTGAGAACCAACTAGCCATCATTGACTCCAACACGTCTCTCTTTGCTATTCGTCAATATTCGGTCAAAGCTTTACGTTGGCTTCATTACTTGTGTGAAAAAGAAGACAAATGGATACAACATGCTAGAAACGGAGAAGGAGAAAAGAAGATTGGAGGTTATTCCGTGGATGGATTTGATTTAGAAAACCCGCACACAGTATACGAGTTTCAGGGTTGTTTGTTTCACGGATGCCCTACTTGTTATCCTGATCGAGAGATGAAAGGCCCTTATTCAGATTCTACCATGGAATAGTTATACGAACAGACTTGCCAACGACGACTCAAGTTAGAAAGTCAAGGATACCAAGTGATAGAAATGTGGGAGCACGAGTACGATCGACGTTTGAAAACCGATCCTGAATTTAAGAACATTACTCAAAGTTACGACGCGGCCGACATCGAACCTTTAGATCCGCGCCAATGTTTATTTGGAGGACGAACCAATGCCACTCGCTTGCTGTACGACGTGAATGAATCCCAAGGAGAAGAAATCAAATACATCGACGTGTGTTCTTTGTATCCTTGGGTGTGTAAATATGCTCGTTTTCCCACCGGTCACCCTGAAATTTTGACAGAACACATTCGTCAATACGAAGGATTAATTAAATGTAAAGTCTTACCTCCGACCCACTTGTTTCATCCCATCTTACCTCACCATTGTCAAGGAAAACTGATGTTTCCTTTATGTCGGACGTGTGCTGAAACGTGCAACTAAGATCAACCTTGTCACCACACGAAGGAAGAACGGTCTTTGATAGGAACGTGGGTCAGTGCCGAATTGTTTCGGGCTCTGGATCGTGGATACCGTTTGTTGAAAGTGTATGAAATCTGGCACTTTCCAACTACAGCCCAATACCAAAAAGACGACGCCACCAATCATCCAGGCATTTTCTCGGGGTACGTCAATCAGTTTTTAAAACTGAAACAAGAAGCTAGTGGTTATCCTTCGTGGTGTCAAACTCCCGAAGACCAAGAACGATTCAAAGAAGAGTACCGTAACATTGAAGGCATCACTTTAGAAGAGGTGGAAAAAAAATGAAGGAAAAAGATCGTTTGCGAAAGTGATGCTCAATTGCTTGTGGGGAAAAATGGCCCAACGTACGATCTTACCCAAAACGGAATACGTCACCGAACCTTTTCGCTACTTTCAACTGGTGGACGACAAAAGTATACTAGTCAAACACGTTGAAATCGTTCGCGATGATTTGATCATAGTCAATTTCGAAGAAGAACCCAAGTTTGTCAAACCTGACAAGTTTAGTAACGTAGTCATTGCCGCCTACGTGACCGCTCATGCTCGTTTGAAATTGTACGACGAAGCGTTAGAAGTCTTGGGAGATCGTGTTCTGTACTTTGATACTGACAGTTGCATCTACATTCATCGCCCCGGTTGCCCCCACCCTACCATTCAAGGAGATCGTTTAGGAGCCTGGACAGATGAGCACCCTCAAGACACCATTTTGAGTTTTGCCAGCGGTGGCCCTAAAAATTATGGGTACCGATACCGAGACCCGTAAGGCCAACTTCACACCTCCTGTAAAGTCAAAGGCTTGACTCTGAACTATCGAACTAACCAAGTAGTGAACTTTGAGGTTTTAAAAAATGCTTTACTGTCTGGACAAGTGGAAGACTTTCAAGTACCCACGTTAGAACCTCACAAGATTGTACGTCTACCTAATCATCAAATTGTGACTCGACCTGTTCAAAAAGTGTATCGTATCGTGTACCAAAAACGAGTTAGACTTCCAGATCACACGACTTTACCTTACGGACACGCTGATTTGGAGTATAAAAAAGGAAACCCTCTTGAACAGAAAAAAAAGACAACACCAAAAAGATGACTTCAACATTAGCCTTGCTTGACTATTGTGAGTGTACCAGTCACTTGAAAACGTTCAAAAATTGGCCTAAACACATGCCTGACTATTGTTATTGTCCTCATCGATGGAGCACATCCAAAAAAGGAAAAAAACTTAGGAACAATGGATTACCTACTTCCTACTCTTTAGCCAGAGCAGGATTTGTTTACTTTGGACAGGGAACCAAAGTACAGTGTTTTAGTTGTGGTGCCACTATTCGTATGGATTGTAAGAATTCAGCTCTCCTGGAACATGTCAGATGGTCACCAAACTGTGCTTACCTTTCTTTAGCGTTTCCACGGATTACATTACAATACTTTTCGGATGGTACAGTCGACAGGTATAAAAAAGGAACCCCTTCCAAGCCTAACCCTTCATTCTGACTTTCAACGTTAACCAAGCAAGAAGATGAGTCATTTTGTCATCCTTCCACCAAACTTCAATAAGAGAACTCAAACTGCCACCCACCCACCACTACCACTAAGGGAGAAATCAAGTGGGGGTGGTATGAATTCCAAGGACTATCATCACGACTTGGAGTGTGATGCAGTACCATGCGATGAAACGGATTCTGTACGGTTTGGTATTCCCGATTCACACGTTCAAAAGGATTCCGTAGCTTGTAACATCTTAGATTCAGGACCATCTCCAAGTCTCACCACTCGTCGGCAACCCTCTAAAGAGGCAGTACGCCCTTTATGTTTTACTGGAAATACTAAAGGAACTGGTATTGACGTTAACGACAACAAGGTGAATGTTGGTCAATATTCACATGTCAGAATACCTGTGAGTTCACTTGGTTATTCAAAGTATGAAAGTCGTCTCGAGTCATTCAAAGACAAGTGGCCAAAATTTCTAGAAGGTCCTAAACCGGAAGGTTTAGCCAGATCTGGATTTAAATACGTGGGAGAAGGAGATAAAGTTCAATGTTTCAGTTGTGGTGTGAAACTTCACCAATGGGAGCCTACCGACTCAGCTTACATTGAACATGCCAGATGATCTCCGCACTGTCAGTTCGTACCTTTAGTCGCCTTAGAACAGTACGGGTACGATGAGCCAGATGCCAAACAGAAGAAGAAGTAGTAAAAAAAAATTCCATGTCGGAGGAGAATACTTCTTCTTTAGAAGAATACATTGGTGGTTTACCTTTAGAGTTGCAAGAACGTATTTTTCAGTATATACCTAGCTTAGAAGATCGCATTCGTGGTTTACCTTTGGAGGTACGAGAACGGATTTACAAAGAATTTGTTCGGATTCAAGTGAAACGTAAAGAACAGTTACATCCTTTACGACACAAACATTTTAACCATTGGTATTTGAATGTGATAAGACATTTGATTTGGGCTAAGATATTCAAATGGTCAGACATTCATGAAGAATTACAAGACAGTTTTAAGCAATTGGAAGGGACCACCTACAATGTGGCAGTGGAATATAGAATTCGATGGAACGAAGTGAAGGAAAAAAATGTGACCAACAGACAAGAATTCCAAAAACTGTTTCAAGAACTGTCCCCTCAAGACGAATCGCCTTTACGTCGTTTGAAATTAGATAGAATAATCACTGAAACTTGTTTTGGATATTCATTACCTACCGATTCCGTTTGGTTCATATGTGAGTATTTTGTCACCAAGAAGAAGTAAAAAAACATGTCGGAAAAGGATACTACTACTTTACAATTTTATATTGGTGGTTTACCCTTAGAGTTGCGAGAACACATTTTTCAGTATATACCACCTAGCTTAGAAGAACGTATTCGTGCCTTGCCTTTGAAGTTGCGAAAACGGATTTACGAATTCATTTCTCGATTTGCGTACTATCGTGACTTTCGACATATCAGAAATCTGATTTTGAAGAAAAACTATCACGAGTATCGTGCAGAATACAAAAGAGAGTTACTTCTTTCCAAGTCTGAAACTTTACCAGAGTACATTCGTGGCTTGCCTTTGGAAGTGGGCGAAAAGATTTACCAAGAGTTTGTCAAGATCCAAGTGAAACGTAAACTCAAAGTCATTTCTCGAGCTGTACACTATGCCCTCTTCCAAGGTCATAAAAGAATGATTATGGGAAACGTCTATCGCAATAGCTACGTTCACGGAGACTTTCTCAACAGGTACCAACCTTGGGAGCCTGGCTATAAAAACATGCTACTCAAGATACCTACCTTTGCCATCGACCCCTATAAAGAGTTGGTATGCCTGCGCTCTACGCGTCACTCGTGAAACGGATTCCGTGGAAGGAAGTCAACGATCGTATTCAGAGCTTAGAGGATTATAATGACTTGATACAAGAACTGTTTCCATTGAATTTTGGACGTTATGCAGTGTGTGTCTTAGTGACTACTTATCATGGAATTCGTTTTCCAGGACATTCGTTGTGAAATATTTTTGAGGACAAGTGTTTGCCTTGGATTATTTTGGAGGATCCGTGGTTGTTTTGGACTCAATTGTTGAGTTCAAAAAAACAATATGACCCTTTGTTCTTCTTCGGACTTAGTAGAAGAAGAAGACTATAAATATTTGATTTTATCAGTACAAGAAAGAAACATTGTACGTAAAGCGTTGAGAGTGGTAATGAAAATCAGTGAGGAACCTCCATGTGAAGAAGACATTCGTCACACTTTATCTGTCTATAAAACATTTCAAGAAGTGTGTATTGCTAGTGAGTTACACCAACAACTTTTCAATTGGAAAGATGTACGACCCTGGAGAAACCTTGGTTTCCAATATTGGCTACAAGAAGTGGCTCAGTTTGTCAAAGATTTGGCAACATGTTCATAAGGGTCCAAAAGTGAAAAAATGGGAACCTCAATGGGAAATCCTGAAAGAAGAAAAAGAAGAAGAACCTGACACCACAAAAAAAGAGGACCACACCGTTGTCCAAATACAACCACCACCCCCTGAGGAACACAACCCTTCCTTACCGCCGTCGTCAGAGCATTCTTCTACCAAAACAAAGACGACCAGAAGAATGCCACCCCAAGCAGCAGTGCCTGTGTTTTTCATTCCTAGAAGACCAGAATGTTGTACATTGACTTGTTTATACAGAACTTTAAATGTTGTAGTGGTAGTCTTAATCTTGTACCTAATCATTTTAATTTGCTATTTTCTCACTGGTTTGTTGTGTTGGTTGTTTTGTTTTTGTTTTTTAAAAATAAACGTGTATGAAAATGTATAAAATGTCTTGAGTCTTTTGTCTTCTTCTCAAAAATCTTCTTACCTCAGTCATGGCTACATCATCTTCTTCTGCCTCGTCTGCCTCTTCTGCTTCTGTGGTTAAAGTGATTGACGAAAAGTTAGATCGTCCAAGTTGGGACGCTTTGTATCTGCGCCATCCATTTAACATGTTGATTGCTGGACCGAGTGGTTCAGGTAAAACCGAATTTGTCAAACGTTTGATCGAAGCTGATTTGTTCGATCATCCACCTCAACGTATCGTGTGGTGATACAAAGAGTGGCAAAAGTCTTACACGTTATTGAAAGAAAGTCAAGGAGAAACCATTTCGTTTGTAGAAGGCATCCCTCACGAAGACGATGGAATCGTGTCTGACGTGAGGCAAACCCATTTGGTTATTTTTGATGACATGTTAGGAGAAGACGAAGAAGAAATTAAACTTTGGTTTACACGAAAAGGACACCATCGTAATGCTAGTATTGTCTACATTACTCAAAATTTATTTCAACAAAGTAAAGCCCATCGAACCATCAGTCTGAACGCTCATTACGTGGTCTTGTTTAAAAGCCCCAGAGACAAATCTCAAGTACAAGTGTTAGCCAAACAGTTCGGGGCTCCTTGGCTCAATTATGCGTACGACGATGCCACTCAAACCCCTCACGAGTATTTACTCATCGACTTAAAACCCACCACTCCTGACTATTTGAGATTTCGTGCTCAATTGTTTCACCCTTGGGTTCAAGAAGGTGGTCCTGTCATTTACACGTCCCCTTCAGCCAATTTTTGAAAAAACTATAAAAACAACCTACTACGTCATTTCTGTCTCACACTCTTTCGAGATGACTTCCTTTCAAGCTCATCCTTCGGCTAAATTGATTCGTGCCTTGTATGGCATCAGTCGTGAAAAAAATGCACAAGTCCGTGCTCATTTGTTAGAAGCGAGTCTTAAAGAAGTGTTACGATGGTTTACTTTGACGGCACGTCAATTACTGCAAGGCATCATTCACATCCCTCATCAAACTCAACGTTTTTTTCAAAAACATAAAGCGGCATTGTCACAACTGGCTGATCCTAGAATCGATTCACGGACTAAAAAACAAATCATTTTAACTCCTGGTGGAAGCGGTTCTTTAGGAGGGGTCATGATTCGTTCCCTTTTGAAATGGGATCCTAATGCCCAAGCCAAAAAACCCAAATCACCCAAAAAGAAGAAAAGTCCTAAAAAGAAGAAAGCCACAAAAAAAAAAAAGAAAAGCCCTCAAAAGAAGAAAGCCCCGAAGAAAAGTCGTGCCAAGAAGAAGAAAACAACACCTACAACTAGCACCCGCCGTAAGAGAGGTACTGCTGCAGCCAGGAAAACGTACACCCGTAAAACACCACCACCACAGCAGCAGTCCCCATTGGTGACGAGGTCTCCTTTTGCGTCCACATCTTCTTTGTCTTCTTCACCACCCTTCACGATGATGCCTGCCAAAACAGACTTAAGTCCCGTGTTTCCTAATTTGATGCAAAAATGGAAACCTATTTCAAAAGTCACCCCTTCGGGACCGTCGACTTCAGCTAATTTGGCCATGGCAGCAGCCACCAACAAAGTACCATCCCCTAAAACCACAGTCCAAGAAAGAACTGCTATCTTACAAAGTTTACTGGATTTATCCAAAGAAGAATTGACTCGATTTAGTCCTTTGAAAACACCTCAACGTCGAGTGAGGCCTGTCATTAAGTTGGTACGTCGTGCAGACAATCAGTGGAGACGTATTCCAGTATAAAATAGAAGGGTACCCTGTCAGAGACTTCTGACTTGTTTTTTCTACCCAACTAAAAAAAAGATGACTCCTAAACGTATTCACCACCACCACCACCAAAAAAAGAAGAAAAGTAAAACCACCAAAAAAGGACGACTTCCACCTCGTCTAGCCAAACATTGGGATGTCTTGTCTGTCCTAACCAAATCCAATCCTCCCATGCGAAAACAACTCATTCAAACAGCCCCTAAAGAAATCATCGATACCGTGTGTGAATGTTGTTTGAACGTGTTGAAAGGAACGGTACCTTTGTCCAAGATACAGAAACAAAAATTAGGGAAACATCGGAACGTACTTCGTCAAATGGTGAAAAAGAAAATACCTCTTCAACAAAAGAAAAAAATGTTGGTACAACGAGGAGGATTTCTACCTATGTTGATAGGTCCGTTGTTAAAAATAGCTGCTCCTTTGCTAGGAACGATTGCTGGACCACTTTTAGGAGGGGTCATGCGATAAACAAAAAAAGAAGATAAAAAGGACCACCCTTCTCTGAAAAGACCACACCTTTTTGGTACCTTTGAATGAAATGGAAGGACGAAAACTGACTTTAGTACCTTACAAACGATGGATGGAATTTCATCGTTGGAACGAACAACGGATACCTCATTTACCACCCAATCCTAATCTCAACGAGATGTCCCACTTACAACAAGAAATACAATCCCTGATGGAACGAAGCGATTTGTCAGAAACAGAAAAATCCCAACGGTATGGTCAACTTTTACAACGTCTGCAACTCTTTCGCCAAAAAGCAGTCGACGAAACAGCTCCACCCACTCTGAGAGATTTTAAGACGATGATGAAAAGCGAACCTAAAGTGACCACCACCACTAAAAGAGACACCGCCACGGGGACGACAGAAGACGACGAGCCTCGAGAAGTTTTTCAAACTCCGTCTGCTGGTATCTCTAGTAAAATTGAAGCGTCCTCGTTGACACCCTCACCTACTCCTCATCGAGAAAAAATGAAAGATTGGGTTCATAAGAAGATGTCCACTCCTTCTTCAGCAGAAGAAAAAAAGAAAGACAGCAAGACTGAAGTGGAAAAAGATACTAAGAAAAAACCTGCCATCACCACTCCTGTGGCTCGTCGAACGCGTCAAGCTACTTTGTCCAAACCTCACGACACCCAAAGTAGTAGCATCGAACAGTGGGTGTCTTATTGATCAATCATGGAGAAACTGTTAGCTACCATTTATTACAATCCTGGTCATGCTGCTGGTTACGGAGGAGTTCAAAAATTATATCGAGCTGCTAAAAGAAAATTGAAAAGTGTACGTTTGCCCGAAGTACGACGATTGTTACAAGAACAATCGACGTACACGTTACACAAACCCATTCGACGTAAATTTTCTAGAAGTACAACTCAAGTGGAAGGGATCGATCATCAATGGCAAGCCGATTTAGCCGACGTCTCTCATTTAGCTACTTACAATCGTGGCCACAAATATTTGTTTTGTGTCATCGACGTGTTTTCCAAATTTGCTTGGGTCGTGCCTTTGACCTCTAAAAACAGTACCGAATTGGTACGTGCCTTAAAATTGGTCTTGAAACAAAGTGGACGCCAACCTTTACGATGGCAAACTGACAAAGACACCGAATTTCTAAACCAAGCTTTTCAAAAAGAATTGAAACAAAGACAAATTCATTTTTTTACTACCGAAAATCCTGAAACCAAAGCCAGTATCGTGGAACGATTTCAAAGAACTTTGAAAGAACGCATGTGGAAATATTTTACACATCAACATACTCTCAAGTACATCGACGTGTTACCCCGTTTGGTCAAAGCGTACAATCAATCGTACCATCGTAGCATCGGATGTGCCCCCGAAGAGGTCAGCCCTGAAAACGAAGTGACCGTGTTTGATAAATTATTTGGTTCACCCCAGAAGAAAAAAAGAAGAAAAACCTTGTTGGAGTTAAAGACGGGAGATTGGGTTCGCATCGGAAAAACCAAACGTACGTTTGACAAAGGTTATTTACCCAACTGGACCACCGAATTGTTTCGTGTCACTACCCACTTGCGTGGACGCAATCCTCCCGTCTATAAATTGGAAGACATGCACGGCGAAGTACTCAAAGGAACATTTTACTTGCCTGAGTTACAACGAGTGACCAAAAAAGAAGACACCTTGTACGACATCGAAAGCATTCTCGAACAAAGAACACGCAAAGTAGGTAAACGTCGAGTAGAAGAAGTCAAAGTACGTTGGAAAGGATATCCACCTAGTTTTGATTCTTGGATTGCTGCTTCTCAAGTCGTCGACTATAAAAAGAAAAAAAAGTAACTCAACAACATGCCATTCAACACAGCAGCAACCACAACTTCAACGACTCCTTCGCAGAGTTCTTCTCTTCAAGAATTACAAAAACAACCGCTTTGGGTGTGGTGCGGAGAACGTGTGCCTAAAAATCAAATCGTCTTTTTCTGCCAAATTTTTGTAGTGTATGCTGTCATCGGAGCAGCTATTACCAATCTGAGTTTACAACAAGGTGACAAACAATTGTGGACCATTTTACTTAGCAGTTGCATCGGTTATCTTTTACCCAGTCCTTCTTTGAAATTTACAACGGACAACAGCAACCACGGGAGTACGACCAACGCCAGTCCACCTTCTTCTTCTTCGTCCAGTCACCACCACAATACCAACCCTCTTTTGGAACCTTTTGAACATGATTCTTCTGTCCACTTGAGTGACTCCTCGGACACTAGAACCACTTTGGAACTATGAATGACCAATTTTATTTAACGTTACCTAGTGACAGTTCCATGAATGTGTTTCCCAACAACACCTTATGTTGTTTCACCACCAAATTACCTCAATCCATTCAATTGGATCACGATGCTCATTGGGAAGTAGGATTGGTAGAAATCATTCATCCTACTCAAATCATGAACATCAACAAAGGTCAAAACACTATCGTCGTGGAAATCTTGAACCAAAAAATACAAGATGACTTGGAAAAAAATGATCCTAAAACCTGGGAAGGAGCCAAAAATAATCCAGACATGAAGGGAGCATTCAAAAAGTATTCAAATGCAAAAAAAGATTCTTCTGACAAAACTGTCTTTGCTCAGTATACCCTGAGAATTCCTACAGGGTATTATTTTAGTTCTCGACATTTGTGAGACACCGTTGAGTCTGTCATTGACAAACAATTTAGCAAGCCTTAGAGCATAACGGAAAACAGGTACGAATCGGTTTAAATGAGGTGGCACGCCGTTTCCACATAGAATTTGGCTTGATGGATAAAACTGTTGGTGATTTCATTGACGACAAAACTGCTAAAGAAAGAAACATACCCTCCGAGGAGAGAAGATTCATATCCATCGAATTTGCTCCTGGATTGTATGCCATTTTGGGTGGTAATAAAGACAGTACCAATCGAAAAGTCTCAACCAACATAGAATCCGCAGATGCTTTTAAATCCTCTATGGAATTGAACATTGGAATGAATTTAATGTTTGTGTACTCCGATGTGGTAGTGTACAGCGTGGTAGGACACACAGCGGCGCCCTTACTGAGAGTCATTCCTTTCAAAATAGATACTGCTGCTGGTGCGTACGAAGAAAGTGGAAACACGTTTCACGTTCACCGTGAATTTGTACATCCTCATTATCTTCCAGTCAGTAAATCGTATTTTGACACTGTCAACATTAGTATAAAAGGAGATTTAGGACAAGATGTACCATTCATTGACAAAGGAAAAGTCACGGTGAAACTACATTTTCGAAAAAAAAAAGTTCTCTAACATCTTGTAACCTCCCAAAAAAAAAATGTATCCAGTGTACCGAGGAGTGGCTCAACAACGAGGACATGGTTTAGGAGATATGTTAAAATCAGCTTTTCGGACAGTAGCTCCTATTTTGAAACCGATGGTATCTTGAGGATTTCATGCCTTAAAAGATGCCGCTTTGACACAAGGAAAAGAATTTTTGCAAAATGTCCTCATCGACAAACAAAATCCTATAGAAGCCTTTATGAGAGCAGGCAAAAATGTGTTGATGAGCACTGGTAAAGATCTTTTG
Organism: Margaritifera margaritifera; assembly: GCA_029931535.1. Taxonomy (NCBI): domain Eukaryota; kingdom Metazoa; phylum Mollusca; class Bivalvia; order Unionida; family Margaritiferidae; genus Margaritifera; species Margaritifera margaritifera. The sequence goes on from JAQPZY010000969.1 coordinate 692,888, forward strand.
GGTCTCCGAGAAAATCCTATAAATACGCTTCACGCTTCAGGCTCTGGCATTACTTCACAGCAAGGACAAGGCAGAAAGAGACGACGACAACATCGAAATCTTTTCAAAGTTCATAAAAGAACACACGGTACTTCCAAAAAGAATAAGAAAAGAAAAAGAACTATCAGAGAATTAGAAGTGTTTGATTATTAACACTCTTGAAAATGATGCACCGAGATTCTTGCGAATGTGCTAAGTCAGAACTAGATATGTTTAACATGCCTCCCACCATGATGACGATGCAAGAATCCCAATGGGTGGAATTTCAACCTGTATCGTCTTTGTCGGATTCAGCTCCTATCGAATTTGAAATCAAAGGACAAACCGAAGATTACATCAATCTGAATGGCAGCTACTTGTTCCTGAAACTCAAAGTAAAAAAAAATGACGGTACTGCTCCTGATAACAATTCCAGAGTCGCTCCAGTCAATAATTTCATGCATTCCTTGTTCAGTGGAATAGATTTGTACTTGAATAACAAAATGGTCAGCAGCAGTTTGGATACTTACCCTTACCGTGCTTACTTGGAAAATCTCTTGTCGTTCGGAAAAGAAGCCAAGAACACTCATCTGGATGCTTCAGTGGTCTGGAAACCTGACACTCTGACATTGTTTGAAAACACAGAGATATCAGTGCCGGCCAGGATTGACCGTGCTGATTTTGCTAATGCAAGAATAACTGCAGCAGTCCCTCACAATGTGGGGTTTAACGACCATCGAAAGAAAATTAACCAAAATCGACCTTTAGAACTGATGGATCGTTTGCATTTGGACATGTGGTTGCAAGACAAGTATTTACTCACTGAAGTAGATGTACGCCTGAGACTGAATCGCAGTAGTGCTACTTTCCATTTGATGGCCGAAAACAACGAGTGGAAAACGGTCATCCAAGAAGCCAAACTTTACGTGCGACGTGTAGAAGTCTTACCAAAAGTAGCCAATGACATCAGTCAAACCTTGAGCAGAACCACTGCTAAGTATCCTGTGCGACGCGTGGACTCCGATCCATAGTCGAAGATCACATCTTCCAAGGGCAGCTCCCCAAACGTTTGCTGATTGGTATGGTCAGAAATTCAGCCTTCAATGGATCCCACGATCAGAATCCGTTCAACTTTCAGCACTTTAATGTCACCAAGATAGATGTCAGTCGAGATGGCAAGACCTTGTGTACCAGACCTTTTGAACCTGACTTTAGTGCCAACGTAAAAACTTACTTACGATCTTACTTGACCCTGTATGAAGCCACAGGACAGTTAGGCCGCGACAGTAGCCACGGTATTTCGTACGACGATTTTGCAGGAGGGTATGCCTTGTGGGGATTTGATTTCACTCCGGACCAAGGCAGCGATGAAGGACATTTCCACCTTATAAAATCAGGCCCCCTTCGAGTGGAACTTCAGTTTTCAGCTGCTCTAGCCGACACAGTGAACGTCATCTTGTTTGCAGAATTTGATAATACTCTAGAGATCAACAGCTTGAGAGAAGTAATTCTAGACTATTAGAAGAAGAAAAAAAAAAGATGCAGCACGAAGAAGAAGAAGAACTTATGGAGATAGATGAGGGTTTTTGTGAAGTGATTCATTCAGAACCTAAAAAAGAAGAAGAAAACAATACAGTTCCTGTGGAATTTACTGGATTTATGGCTTGTCGATGGCCTGAACAAGAAAAACAGTTAGTGTCCTGTTATGCTCAGGAATTGAGTGAAAGCATTTACAGTCTGATTACAGATCAATGTCATGGATGTCAAACCGATCATCCTAGTCAGATACAACACGACAAATGTATGATGTTGACAGCTGAAGAAAAATTGGATGAATATTTGGAAACAGCCTGGACACAAATCTCAGATGAACACGTGTTGAAACAGTGGTATAAAGACTTGCAGACTTCTTCTTCTCTTTCACTTTCTCTTCTGGAGATCAATCGTATCGAAGGACTCATTCAACAGAGCGCAGAACCTATTAAACGTGAATATTCCTGGAATTACAAGACAGATCGATTCAAGCATAAAGTCAGGTGTGAATTACTGACTCATTAATTCCATTGAAGAAAAAAAAAAGAAGAAAAAAATGGATACCAGGGAACTTCATTACCTATTGACTCGTAGTTCCTACGCTTCTTCTTGGAATCCTGTGGTATGTGCTAAAGATGAACTACCTCATCGTAAACCTAAAGACGTTCATGCCTATGTCATCAATACTGACGAAAGTCATCTACCAGGAACCCATTGGGTGGCCGTGTACTTTCCCAACGATCACTGCGTGGAATATTTTGATTCTTATGGATTACCTCCTTTGGAAAATGACATCATTGACTTTATGAGAAGAAATGCCGTCTCAACTCAATTCAATAATGTGAGACTACAAGGATCCGATTCCATGGTGTGTGGACAATATTGTGTACATTTTCTTCATCAACGCAGTCTCGGATATTCCTTAGAACATTTACTGACTTGTTTTGATAGTGACTATGTTAGAAACGATCCTAAAGTACAAAGATGGTTTTGTGAACGTTATGGTTATCTCTTGTCTTTAGCTCAGAAACGTAGTGTGCATCAGAATGATGTCAATGTAGAAAGTTGGACATTTAGTTTACCTCCCCAACGTAATCAACCCTGTAAATATGTTTAATGTTTTTAAAAAAATTTATTGTTGAATTGTTAGTTTTTTTATGTTAGAATGGTTATTGTTGATTAAAAAAATGTTATTGTTTTTTGAAAAAAAGGTGTTGTGTGGTTTTTTATTGAATTTGAAAAAAAAATAATAATTATGTTCTCTCTCTCTCTCTTTCTATCGATCTAAAAAAAAGTTAACCCCTCTCCTCTATCTGTGATCTCACTGTTGATCTGAAAAAACCCTACCATGTTTTCCATCGCGTCCGCGCGTTAAGCATATAAAGCGGTGTGTTGGCCAGTGTAGTCATTCTCGTTGACTCGTCAAGATCTCAACAGTTCCAAAAAGAAGATGGCCGCAACCAAGATTACAAAGCTGAATGAAGCTATGGTCAACATTCAGAGGGTGAAGAATCATTTAATGGAAACCCACCCGGAGAGAAAGACGATGGCGTTAATTCAAATGGCACATGTTCTAGTGGAAGAGGTTCTGAGAGAAGAAATACTTCGGGAAAGAACAGAATGGGAGGTAGGACAACGACTACAGCAACAGCAGCAACAACAATAACAACAGCAAAGACAACAACAACAACACCAGCAACAACTTATGCAGTCCAACAAACTACCTGACGGCGAAGTAAGTTGCAAGATTGACTGTGAAGAATTTGCTTTCTCTTTCACCCGAAAGAGACCTGCCTGCCTTAAAGCTGTAAGGCCCATCGCCAAACGTGGCCGACCTGCTGGAGCTGCTACTACTACCACTGCTACTTCACTCCTAAGAAGTTAAAAACAACATAACTTCTTAAAACCCAACGGTCCTTTTAAGGGCCACCCCTATCTCTAGAAAAGATCACTAGTCTCAAATTGCCATATATATCTATGTGTTTTATATGTTTTGTATGTTTGATTTGTTTGTTTGTGATAACCCACTCCACAAAAAAAATCCCCTTTACCCCTTGTATGTTTGTGGTGTGTGTTAAATATAATTTTTTTTTTTTAAAAGTAAAAAAAAAGGTTGTGTGGTGTGTGAAAGTTTGTGTTTGATATAAAAAAATTTTAAAAAAGAAAAAAATGGTTGTCTGCTGTGTGTAAGTTTAATATAAAAAAGTTTATTTTTAAAAAAATATGGATTGTATGGTGTGTGTTTGATTTTTATCAAAAGTAGTTTCTTTTAGGTCCGCGCTTTTAGAGTAAGGGGTAATGGAGTGCAAAATCCGCGAAGTCGGCAGCGAGCATAGAAGAAGTAACTTCAATTAGTAACGCTAGCGATGGAGCAAATTATACCTGCTAAGGCCCTGAGTGCACTGAATGGCATCGGTCTTTCAGTTGCCTCAGGGTGGAGCCTTAGAGCTCAGGAGAAGAGGACTACTCTTCTCCTGATATGGGAAGAAGATAGAATAGAAGGAGCAAGAAGCCCTTATAGAAAACCTGGACGTGGAAGATGGCAATATCAACAGTGGGGGCGTTCTAGGCAGACGCCTACCACTCACCAGGGACAGGAAATGTCAACGGTACATCCCACGGAACCAAGGCCAATAAGGAAAGAAACTGTACCACCTACTAGAAGAACAACAACAACTTCTACATCAGACTTTCCTACTACAAGAACTACAACTACCTCTACATCCGACTTTCCAACTCCAACAACTGAAGTTAGGAAAGAATTTCCTAAGCCAGCTGCGACAAGTAGTCCGCAGAAAGGGGCGCGGCAAGAAAAAGAGGAAATTGGTAGGGGAATACAAATACCAAAAGAGGCCCCAAAGGAAATTACTCAAGAGGCGAACAAGGGGAAAATATCTCAATCTAGCAACGCTTCCACTCCAAAACCGGCACCCCAGATTAGGGAAAAAGAAAAAGAGCCGGAACGGATAATAGTTGAAGCCAGCAAACCCCAACCACCCCTTCAGGCACCAAAAAGTCAAAGACAACAACAACAACAACAACTGAAGCAACAGCAACAACAACAGAAGCATCAACAACCAGAACAACATCAACAATATCAGGAATACAAACATGAATATATCAAAAAGGGGCATAAGAGCAAAAAAGATCTTATCCACGAAGCTGACCATTGGCTCATAAATCAATATGATCCACACCAAATTGTCCACCTCGTGCAAGACTCAACAGGCTATTCAGCCCAAAATTGCTACTTTGACTTCAGCACGGTCCTAGATGTAGCTAAACAACTAAAATTAGGAGGAAAAATTTCGAAAAAACAGATGCCACAAATTCAAAATTCCAAAGAAAACATCAGAAAGATGGGACAAAGATTTGCAGATTGCCCCATCCCATTGGCAATTTTGTTGGTAAACTGTACTATTGATATGTTTAAGCTATCGGTTCCTCCAATCAAGATCTGGGCACCATTTTATCAGCTAGTGGTGGCAGACTTGATCGATCCTCCGGAAAAATGCAAGAACAGGGTAAGACGCAAGTTCGAGCCACCGGAAGAAATAAGGCCATACCTGCGACCGCCGGAAGACCTTGGATAGTCCTTTTATGGACGGGCCAAATTGCCTATCGGTTTTCACTTTGGCTTGAAAACCTTTTTGAAAGATAACTAATATCAACACAAATATGATCAATAATCCACCGAATCCAATGATAACTTGATAATACCTGATTAAGATCACAAAAATATTAAAGGGGTACTCTAACCTCTATTTATTTATTTATCTATCATTTTTCGGAAAACACATGTACATTTTGTACACGAAATTCAAAATTGATAGGGAAATAGGAAAATTTTTATGTAACTGTGAAAATGTGACCATAATTACAACATGTGGCTAACACACAATTGGTAATAGGGACAGCCCGACTTAGTTAACTGGGCAGAATTTGATCATGTACATTCCTGGCGTTAATGGTTTTTCTGTTGCACTTCGCGCCTTCGCTTGCCTGGTCCGTGCCGCCTTTTCCACCCCGGACTGCTTACTTCAAGCAATTCAATCAACAACGTGCGCTATAACGCGCACATATATACCTGTAAACATTGTGGTTCTAGTCCTATGTACAGGTATAAAGGTACACACTCTCATATAGCGCACATTCATTTAACCCCCTTAAGTGTGGGGAACCATGTTGCGCTGGGGAGGTGTACTCAGAAATAATTTACACATCCCTCTGGGATGTGTAGACGGTACCCATCCTCCAATAGCGCGCAATCATTTTAACCCCCTTAATTGTGGGGAATCGTGCAGCGCTGGAGGGGGGTACTGAAAATAGAGTCAGGTGGTTGCAATCTGTCAACACACCTGACCACTTAACCCCCCTATGCGTGCTTCGCACGCTGTGGGGGTATATAGTCGCACATGCCCGAATGGGCGAACGCGACTTTAATTCAAACTACTACTACTAAATCCGCGAAGCCTAGAATGACGTCAAAGGAATGACGTCAGACGCGGGGTACTGGGGTGATCTTTTTTTAGGTGTAAGGGATGTTTTCCTTCACGTCCGCGCTTCTAGTATATTAAAACAACACCTTCACAACTTAAGCTACCCATTTTATTCAAGAGAATGAATAAACAAGAAATAATCAGACAAGTTAGAGTGCATTTAGAGGTGGCGTGGCACCTCCTCCATGAAGTGGAGAAAAGGGAGGAGGAGGAGAAGGAAAAGAAAATAGCCATTAAACCCCACCGGATAATGGAAGAAAATAATAAGGAGAATTGGAATCCGGAAGCGGACCATCCTCCTTTTGCATTAAAAAAGGCCAACCACTGCATGAGTGCAGATACATGGAAGGGGAGCTGCCCTGCATGCAGTGCAAAGCCTGGGAGGTGCCCGCACCTCTAAGTGTACTCTAAAACAAAAAAATCCAACGGTCCTTATCAGGACCACCCATTTTTCAAGAAAGATTAATTATTCCCATCCTTACCATGTCCCTACACACACGACCCCCCGTATGTAGTGACGAAGACAACGTCTTCTACTAACAAAACACCCCCACCCCAGTTTTGATGGTAGAAGACGTTGTCTTCGTCACTACATACGGCGCCCTATGCTAAAATTCCCGTTTTCCCTGTAGAGGCCCCATTCCCTATAAACTTTTCACTTTTTTTTCCCCAAGTGCCCCCCAATGTTAAACGTCCATAGATTCCCCCAAGTGCTCCCACTCCCTATTTACCCCCCATCTACTACTAACATTCGCACAGTAAATCTGTGTAACATAATTCTTTCTTAATTCAAGGTAACAAAGCATACACTACAAATAAAAATACAAAAGCATAGTGTGGGATTGGATATTGGATCTTTTGCGTGAGAGGTGGACATATTTCCACTCGACTACAGTAATTAATACATTAAATGATATTTCTTTGCTTATGCTATGGATGTCTATTAAAAACAAAATTATGGACTGTTAAAGTAAAATTTAATTATCATTTCTTACAATTTTTGTTTGTTCCTCTTTGGAAAACCCCAAATTCAGGGGATAGATTCTAATTGTTTGCACACAATATCATAAGTATTATAATTTAAATTGTGAGACAAACACCGATCGCAGTGCGAATATTGTTAGCGAACAGCAGCCAAGCGAAATTGAGTACACGGCAGCCATATGAAATATATACTATGGAACAATTTCCTTTTATATGGTGTGTGTAGTCCGATAAATCGGCCGCCAAAGCTGTAATGGTATTAATGTGTATGTGTTATGGTTAGCTGAGTTTCCATCATTCGGAATATGTTGGACTCGTCCCTAATGCATTAACCGGCCGCCGTGCGGATGGTCTTTTTGTATTGTGAGCACATGGCGGCCGTGCGAATAGTCTTTCCAAAAGTTGGTACACGGTGGCCGTGCGAATAGACACTTCCTTTGAAAAATGGAGCCGAAATCTTCAATCCAATTTTCTTTAACATGTATAACGAACGCAATAGAAATCAAGCATCGCTTTTCTCACCTTTCATTCACCGCAAAGTCGATTACATCCAAACCTTTTTTCTTTTCACATTTGTAAGTAAAACGTTATGAAATAACGAAAATCTGGTTCATCTCTACGAAATATATATTTTCAAAAATATGTTCGATGGAATAAGATTGTTAAGATTTGGTTGTTTTGGCAAATAATAACAGCAATCCTAAATGTTATTTCTATACAAAATTTAAATTTTCTTCTAAAAAAAAATGTCACATTTATATATTTGTAATAATGTGAAAAAAACATATATTACGTAGGTCCAACATGGACCCTCTAGTAGGTCTCCATTTCTCAGACAAAGTTTCCTACATGTTTCGTGGTAACAGGCTGCCATCTTGATACACAAAAAATAATTACCGTGAGCAACAATTTTCAAGAAAGAATACATGTATTTTTCATATCCATACTTTTCAGGATTTAATATGTTCAGTCATGTCCATGCGTCGGCTAGTTCTCCTTGTAACCCAAACTCCGTCTGAGCTGATTTGAGGGAGAGTGTTTATATCTGGTGCGATGTTGGATCAGATGGATGAGAACAAAGGTGTCAGGTCTTGGATGTGTGTGTGTGTGTGTGTGTGTGTGTGTGTGTGTGTGTGTGTGTGGAAAGTATCGTGAGTTTTAGATTCTAGATGCATCACTAATAGTAATGTATGCTTCTTGGGGGTCTCACGGGAATTAACATTGTGCCATTGGTTTCCATTAGGGGCCGTTATAGTGTCAAACAAGAATTTAACATTGGAATGGCACTATAGGGTCAAACGGGAAATTAACATTACGCGATTAGTCCATAGGTTTATCATTATGGTCCTATTTTCAACACCCAGTGATATACTATCCAACACTTAGTTATCTACTATCCATCAACCACTTTTTGATTACTATCCAATACCCTACCTTTTGATTACCATGCAATACCCCACTTTTTGATTAAGTACTATCCAAAATGCTGTTTGTGGTGATCAACACCCCGACACTTACTAACCAATGACAAGGGTTGGGGGGGGGGGGGCTTACACGCACTATAATTACAAACACACAAACATACTATCACACAAGAGGTGTAGAATGTAAAAGAAGGGGATACATACACTTTCACGCACAAGCAAGGGTAGGAGTGTTTAAACACACACTGTACCCACCTTAAGTTCAGTACGCAGACGATAATGAAAACCCTTTTTTACAACTTTAAAGATGGGCTGAGAGAATGTGAAAGAGTATGTTCAAATAAAGTAAGCCAACACTATTTTGTTCAAGAAATTCATATTATTTTTAATAAGTCCCCCCCCCAACTCAAAACTAACTGAAGAGGGATGATTAGGGCTATTCCCTTTCTTTTCATTTGCATTAAACATGAACGTATTTAGAAGGTTGACAATGTTGTGGAGTAGGACTAGTCTCCCAGTGATTATCTAGTACAGTGTCATTTTGCCACTGATGCACGCTACGTTTCTGTGCTAAAGAAAATAAATAGCCACAATGTTCACTCACCTTTCTATTTTGTCATTGTTTCTATAGAAATCACGTTCAAAACAAGTCAGTACATGTTCTATTGGAAATCCAAGGCTGCATTGATGAAGAAAATACACACAACATTGTTGGAATCTGACCCTTGTAATCTCACATCATTGAATGGAATGGATACAGCATTTCTTCTAATAAAGTTGATGATGTCGTCTTCCAGAGGAGGTAATCTATAAGAATAAGAAAATTTCACACTGTGGTCATTGGGGATTTAGACGACTACCCAATGGGTTCCTGGGTGATGACTGTCGTCCGTGTTCATGACATAGGCTTGAACGTCTTTAGGTTTTCGATGAGGAAGTTCATCTTTAGAACACACGACTGGATTCCAAGAAGCTATGTATGAAATGCAAGTCAGAAGGTAATGAAGTTCCCAGGTATTCATTTTTTCACAGGTAATGATAAGTCATATGTATAGTTTGCCTTCTTCATGCATGTTTTGTACTCATTAGCATTAGCCATTAAATGGAACACGGTACTACGCTGATTCAGTCTCAGGCGTACAACCATCCGATTTAACAAGTACTTGTCTTGCAACCACATGTCCAAGTGTAAACGATCCATCATTTCTAAACTACGTACTTGTTTGATTTTGTTTTGGCAGTTGTTAAATCCAACATTGTGAGCGTCATCATCCGCGGTCTAAGCTGTGTCATTGAACTTGTTCAAAGTGTCAAGTTTCCAAACCACTGAGGCATCCAGATGAGTGTTCTTGGCTTTTTGTCTGTACGTCAAGAGACTTTCCAGGTAAGCTCGGAGAGGGTAAGTGTCCATGATAAGGCTGACAAGTTTGTTATTCAAGTGCAAATCCACTTCGCTGAACAAAAAATGCATGAAATAGTTGAATGGAGGTACTCTGTCATTGGTACTTGGATTGGTGCCGTCCGTTTTGAGAACTTTGACTTTCAAGAACAAGTAACTGTTATTCAGATCGATGTAATCTTTGGTTTGTCCTTTGATTTCAAACTCGATATGTGCTAAAGTGGTCAAAGATGACACATAATAAAATTGCACCCATTGAAATTTTTGCATCATTATCGTCAGTCTTTTCGTATTCTTTTTGTAAGCGTGTCTATGAGGTCTGAAGGGTGTTTGACATCTCTTTCTGCCTTGTCTTTGTTGTGGCATAGAGGAGAAATTATTAACTTCACCACAAGTGTGAAGCGAATTTATAGGGGTGTCTCGTTGCCCTAAGGATTATTTTCCTGTTTGAATCAGCACATTTTTTCGTGTAGGTATAAGATGCGAAAAGGACTCCTTTTTGCAAAAAGGACTTTTAATTTGGTTATAAAAGTAGTTCAAGATTGTTTTTTAGGATTTAAAGCAGATAACTTTAAATAAACAATGTTTATACATGTTTATCACTCTAATTAAAAAAATAATATGTAGACAAACTATTGATTCTAACAAAAATTGTTGTTCAGGGCATACCGAGTACGCAAAATGGATTTCACGATTGCAAAAGGACCGCAGAAATACTCTTTAATTATCAATAAAAGCCTTCTGGGTTTTTATTTTAATATTTAAAACAGATAACTGTTAAAGGACAATGCTGATAAAAATGTTTATCATTCGAAATATAAAAAAATAATATGTAAATAAACTTTGATTTAAACAAAAGTGTTGTTCAGCGCATACAGAGCATGCGAAAAGGACTCCGTTTTAAAAAAAAAGGACTTTGTATTTGTTTATAAAAGCTGTTCAAGATTGTTTATAAAGCAGATAATTACATAATAATGTTTATGAATATTTATCATTAAGTATAAAAAATAAAAACCATGTAAATAAACTTGGATTTAACCAAAAGTGTTGTTGAGTGCATACCGAATATGTAAAAAGGGATTCCCGACTGCAAAAAGGACTTTTTATTTTAGTTTATGGTTTAAAGCAGATAGCTGTTAAAGAACAATGCGTGATACATGTTTATCATCAATCAAGATGTCGTTTTCGCCTAAAGTATCTGGTAATTTTGGTTCAGATTTATAATAATAGCAGAATAAACCCAAACTGTAATTTTAAAAAGGCAGCAGTATTTATACATTCCAAATATCTTGTCATTTCCTAAGTTAAAAAATTTAATGTAGATTATTGTAGAAAAAAAGCATGTGCTTATTTACGAATAATATATTTATATCCATTTACGTATCTATAAAAACAAAATAATTGTTTAATCAATTTCATATTTTACAATATATATATATATATATGTAAACGGGGAAATCCTTTCAGTCTCAAAAACAAAATTGGTAAATAATGAATAGAGAGAAAAAAACTACATTTAATTATGAAATGTTTACTCTACTTTGTATATTGTAAAAAATGTCTTTTTAAATCATTCTTATTAACGTTAAGGGTCCTTTTTGTACACGGGGAAATCCTTTTTGCAGACGACAATTCCTGTTTGCAAAAAAAAAGTCATTTTTGCAACACATAAAGGAGTCCTTGTTGCAAGGAGTTCTTTTGCCAAAAAATATCCTTTTTGCTAAAAGAAGTCCTTTTCGCATTTTATACCTACCGCACTTTTTCCTGCTTGTATGAAAGCTTTTTTAGGACTTCGTTTGTCGATGAGTACATTTTGGAGAAATTCTTTTCCTGCATCTTTTAAAGTACTGAATCCTCGAGTGACCATTGGTTTTTAGATGGGTGCTACTGTATGAAAAACTGATTTTAACATATCTCCTAAATCATGTCCTTGTTGACAAGCTACTCCTTGCTACACAAGAAACATCTGTTACAATTCACTGGAGAATCGTTTTTGAAAATATAGTTGACTTTTCCTTTAGAGAATAGAATATTTTGTCCCAGATCCCCTTTTATACTAATATTGACACTGCCAAAATACGATTTACTGACAAGAAGATAATGAGGATGTACATATTCTTGGTGAACGTAATACGTGTTTTCTCCTTCATCGTAAACAGCTATGGCAGAATCCACTATGAAAGGAATGACTCTCAGCAATGGAGCAGTTGTGTTTCCTACAATGTTGTACTCGACGACACACAAGTACACACACATCAAATTCAGTCCTTTGTTCAATTAGATAGGGTAGTGAAAATACTTGTAAAATTGGTCGTTGTTTTTGATGTCTTTGGTATGAACGAGATCTGTGTTTCCACCCAGAATAGCAAACAAACTGGGAGAAAAAGTGATGGACAGCGTTTTGGCATCGGAAAATTTCAATTTCAGATGATGAGAAATTTGATGGTAATCGATCGGTACACTTCGGCGAGTTTTATCCAGCGCTTTGCCAAACTGTTCGATGAAAACAGCTGAAATCGTATCGACGAGATGTCGAGCATGAATATAACATCCTGTATCACTTCTCGTGGAATAAATATTCAACTGAGGATTCGCTGGTACTGGCTTTTGGTTTTGTAATAACCGGATAACCAGGATCATTTTGGTATTCTTGAACTTGTTTGCTGAGGATTTTGATGAAGAAAGTGGTTTGATCTTCAACCACATTCCAAACTTGAGTACGATGAATGATTTCTGCTAAAGCTACTTCTAAATGAGCTTCCTGATCCAATTATATGGAATGAAGTAATTTGGCTGTGAAAAAACATAATTTGTTGCTGGGAAATACATCCATAGAACTGTCACTAGGTAATGTTAAATAAAATTGATTATTCAAAGTTGTTATGGTTCTGGTTTCTGAGGAGTTGCTTGATGTCAAATGAGAATGTTTTCAAATGTTCCAGTAGAGGGTTGCTGTTGTAACTGGAAGAGTTGTTGATGTGACTGGCGCTGACGAAGCTACTGTTGTTGTCACTATCGGTATATTTCAACGAAGGACTGGAAAGATGATAGCCAATACAACTGCTGAGTAAAACAGTACACAATTGTTTATCTCCTTGCTGCAAACTCAAATTTGCAATGGCTGCTCCAATGACACAATACACCACAAAGATTTAGCAGTAAAAGATGATTCGATTTTTTTAAGTACACGTTCTCTACGCGAACAGGCTGATTCGGACCAGGCTTATTCGGCCCAAATTACGGGCTGATTCGGCCCAGATTACGGGCTGATTCGGACCAAATGCCAGGCTGATTCGTACCATGTGACATTAACATTTGTTTAAAATATGATATTTCTCATTATTTCCCATGTACGTTGAGCAATTAAAATCTGCATTTGAGGGAACAAAACCCCGATTTTACCCGAGAAAATTGCGTTGTTATATATAATAAAATGAAATAATGTAAGACTGTTTATCTTGCATCGGCAATTTAATAGTGAAATATTTCACAATTTTATAAGTTTAGTTTATTTTACAGAGAAATAATAAAATTACTAACACTGACATTTTTTTTAGTAAAAACAGGGCTCATGCAGTAACCGTTTTTTCATATATATATTGGTCTGAAGATGTTAATGCTTCTCTAAGATTGATTTAGAATTTATCTTTATCCTGTACATTGTACTATATACTATCAGTGCTAAACAACACATATGCTACAAAATTAAAACGGGAGCCTGTCAACTTTATGATTTAATTCAATACAATATCATACGTCAATATTATGCGTCTATATTCTGCTAATCTTGTGGACCTCGTAATAATTAAAATAAAGAAAATGATAAGGTAACGAAAATGGTGGTGTTATCTCTGTTGAAAGATGAAATATATTTTACAACTCTTTGTTTAAAGCACGGTATGTTATTTGTTTTCTGTGAATTCATAATGAATCATTTAATTTTATGCAAATTACTAACTGCGAAAAATCTTGAAAACATGGCACATCCAGTAACATTTGATCGTGTATATATATATATATATATATATATATATATATATATATATATATATATATATATATATATATATATATATATATATATGTATATATATATATATGATAAACAACAGTGCAAAACTGATGTGAGACCAGCCTAAGCGCTTTCGGAATATACCGAATCCTTTTTCAAGGGCACAAAGCCCCCCCCCCCCCCAAAAAAAAAAACAAAACAAAAAAAAAAAAAAAAACGATTATACAAACATAATCTGAACAAAACACAAAACACAAAAATGTAAGTACAGTACAGATTCTACATGATGTTAGCTGTAGATATTTTACACAGACGATACAATGAAATAATAAATAAGACGAGCAGGCTTAACGAGGTTGAACATTGCTGCTTATTAGTGCTCCTATGGCGGAAATGGTTGGAACAAAGGTTCGCAATTGATGACGTACATAAGTAGGCCAACAATGACACAGTTGCGCCATCTACAATTGTCTAGTTAAATATTTTATCCCGGATCTAATAGTTTGTTGAACTGTCGGATTCTTAAACTTGCAGAAGTCATATTCTAAAGTTGGATTGCATACTTAAGTTGGCACTAATTAATAGCTTAAAAAGCGCTTTTAATTATATATATATATATGAGTGTGTGTGTTTATATTTGATAATTTTTTTTTACAGAAAAAAGAAAGTGAAATGATAGGAAAATGTGATTTTTGCAACTTGTAAATTCCTTGTTTCCTATGTACGGACAAATGCCCATTCCTATTTTTTTTGCTCCAATTTAAGTTATTGAACTAAATTTAACTCCAATTTAAGTTATTTACAATTGTCCATACCGTTGTGATTTCTCTATTTCTGACAAATCTATTAGATCCATTAATGACTGTAATTCTTGTTGTAACTGTGAAATCTCTGTAAAATTAAAAATACTCATTGCTGAACAAGCACTTTTTTCTTTTAACTGACTGGCATTCTCTTTTTCACCATTTGTCGAATAATGTCATGTCATCCTAATCACTGTTTCTGTATATTGGTCACTGTACATTTTGTTTCGTCTCGCCAAGAACTATGTTTTGAAATGACTTTAAGCAAGATCTTCGTGTATACATAGCAGTTTATGATCACTTCTGCTTTGATATACCTTTGGGCTATTTTGTAAAAATGTGGCATGTCGTAAAGTTTATATCAGTGTTACACTTTGTCATATAACATTATTAGGTACAAAAATAGAGAGAGGTTCATACGCTGAGTGTATATATATATATATATATATATATATATATATATATATATATATATATATATATATATATATATATATATATATATATATATATATAACATTTTATAGATACTTTTTATAAATATGCTAATATAAAAGACACAAGACAGGCAGATGATAAATTTGAAGAGCAGTATTGCGATAATTCCCAGAACTCAATCTTGAAGTTACATTTTTATTTTTTTTAAGGATTTAACTGAACCGAATGTGAGCAGGAAGTGAGTTCCCTATTTTGGCCCCTAAATACTGTAGACTTCCTTTGAATTTTTCATTAAAGGTTTTGGTAATTTGAAACTGTTGCTAAATTTCGATCTTAGATTATAGGGAGAAGACGTTTCGAAAAATAATTTCGTCATGTACTCTGGAACATATCCTTTGCTACATTTAAAAACCAGAATTGCTTTCAGAAAATCTATTCTCTAATCTATTCTTAACCATTTTAATTCTGTGAACAAGTCTGATGATGATGCATCAAAGGGGACATAAAGAATCAACCGAGCTGCTCGCTTTTGAAGCCTGTGAATTCTGTCAAGTTGGGAACTAGTACAATTTCCCCATATGGTTTAACAGTAGTCAATCATTGGAAGTATACAAGCATTATAGTAAAGAATTCTGGAGACCTTTGGCAGGTACTTCTTCATTGTACTAAGCAATGTAATTTTTGATATGAGGGACCTACAGACACTGTCTACTTGTTATTCCCACTTAAGACTTCTGTCAATGATTACACCGAATAGCTTCTCATCCTTTACATTTTCAATTGAAGTATTATTAATGTACAGTAATATATCTTTCTTTTCTAACTTTGCAAGTTTTTTTTTAGATGTTCCCATAAGCATGCATTTTGTCTTAGATTCACTTATTACCATCTTATTTTGGTTTGATCACTCCTTAATTGACATAAGGTCTGAACTTAGTTTGCACTCTAGGGTGTAGACATTGCTACTTGATAAAGAAATTGTAGCATCATCTGCAAACATGTCAGTATTTGTATGTTGTGTACAGAGTGGAAGATCATTGATAAATAAAAGAAAGAGGAAGGGACCAGTACGGAGCCTTGTGGAACACCATGCCTTATATGACATGGGATAGAGTGGACATTTCCCATAGAGACTTGTTGCTTCCTATCGCATAAATATGAATTAAACCAATTTTTTTGTATGGTCATGACATCTATATCAATGTAGCTTACTAAGAAGAATATCATGAGAAACAACATCAAAGGCCAGTTAGATTGCCATTATTCATTTCTTCCAGCCATTGATTAGTTAATTTTATGAGAGCTGTTGGACATGAATGTTCTTTGCGGAAACCCGACGGTTCCTTCTGGAAAAGGGAAAAGGTATCAAGGTAGTCATAACCCTGTTTCGCTACATGTTTTTCAAAAGGTTTTGATAAAGCTGGTAGTATAGAAATGGGTCTTCTACATCCTTGTTTAAAAATAGGAGTCATTTTAACACTCTTCAGTTTATCTGGGAAGACACCTGTATTAATACTAAGGTTTATCAAGTAGGTAACAGACCGTAAGTAGGTAACTGTTGCTGACAACTGGGGGACTTTTGGTCCCACCTCATCTGTACCACACGACGTTTTTGTATTGATTTTGGTAAGAGTGTAGAGAACATCACTTTCACTCACAATATCTAAGGCAAACTGTAGATCATCAGGAACTCGAGCCTTTACAAAAGTTAAGATGGGGTTTAAGTCAGGATTACTACCATTTCGTTCATTGTCAGAATATATACTTTCTATATTGGTAAAGAATTGGTTAAACATGTCAGCTATATCCTGTATTGAAGAAGCGCAGCTGTCATTATAACTCAACTGAGCTGGAATGGAGTGCTTTTTAGATGGATTCAGCTCATTTAGATACTGCCACAAGGAGATAGAATGTTTGTTCTCTTTAATAGAAGTTGCGTAGTAATTTTTCTTAAATTCATTTATTAAAAAGTTTACTTTATTCCGATATTTTTATAATTTTTCCAATCTTTATTTTTATGAAATTTATCCATTTTATGTCAAGATTCCTTTATTTCAGAAGTTGTCCACTTAGGTTGATACTGATGTTTGACGCATTTTTTTTTTGTTGGTGCATGTTTGTTTAGAACATTGTTAAAAAGTCCAAACCACATGTCAAGAGCAGTGTTAACGTCAAAAATGTTTTCAATCTCATGGAAAGTCATTTGAGCTAAGTCATAAAGGAACTCCTTTTTATCAAAATGTTTCATGTCTCTATACTTTATTTCTGTGTGATGACCAACAGAGAGATGGGGAGATTGCTTGGTTATACACACTGAATAGTGGTCACTTATGGCATAAATAGGCACTTTCCTTTCACTAACATTCTCAGGTCTATTAGTATAGATATGGTCAATAAGTGTAGCACTGTATTCAGTTATCCTTGTTGGTTTTTATCAGTTATTTGGGATAAACTATATGTTTGGAAGAAATTTAACCATTTTTGGAGGATCTTTCAACAGATCAATAGTAAAGTCACCTAGAATGATTGTTTCATATTCATCATTTAGAAAGGCCTTTCAGTTTCAGTTTCTAGTTTATCAACCCAGTCAGAGGTGGAACTTGGGGGTCTATAAGCAGAACACAAAAGTATTGGTTTGGATTGAGGAAGTGATAATCAAATCCATATTGTTCTATGTTACCTATTTCTAAATCCTCCCTTCGCCTATAGCTTAATGACTGTGCAATATAGAGCAGTATAACCCATCCATTACCATTTCTGTCCTTCCTTTCCAGTTCATATTTGTCTATATTGAGTATGTTATTAAGAATTGTAGAAATTATAAAGGTCTCACATAATTCCAAAATATCAGCTGACCCATTTTGATGCAACATTAACTTAATTTCATCTAGTTTAGGTATAACATGGTGAATATTTAAATATGCTATCCTTAAACCTTTCCTATTTAAACCAAATGTTGTATAGTTAACAGCAGCAGTTTTATTCACATCAGTTGACAAGATATTGTCTCTTAAAGAATTCGCATCATTATTGGAAGAGCATGTACAAGTAGTCATAGTATTGTAGCTATTACTCCAACACAACAAGCAGATATTTGAAAACCTTCAAGGGAGTTAGTTAGTTAGCATTGAATTGCTACATGTATATACATTATGTATTTCAGGCACAGTCACATCATCTGACCTTGCACATTTAGTCTTGGCAGTCTGACCCCTCTGAAAGTAGAATGTTAGAATATCTAAAATCTCTAAGATTCATAATCATTTCATCGTTTTTCTTATTTAATGTTTGCTACAGTATTTATGGAGTATTTTATTGATATTTCACAGTTTTTACATATTACCAAGTTACACTCTGTACACAGGTCAGATCGAAGTGACTGAAACCTGTTTACAGAATGTTTACATTCAAAAGTGTACACATATTCTAATACAGTTTGATGCTGGTTATGTGTTGCAAAGGTCTGCACTTCATTGCCTTCTGCCTATTGGTATGTGCATGCCTTTTGTTTATGTCCTAGTTCATTACGAACAAAGCAACAAATCTGTTTTCCATGCAGACACCTCTGTGTTACATGTCCATGCTCTCCACAATACAGACAACATTCTGACTCACGCCTGACCCCTTTTATAAATCTTATGTATTGATCCATATTCTTAAGGAGCAGGGCAGTACCTCTAGTGGACAAGTGGATTTTCTCTCTGTGGTATAATTTTAAGTTCACTGTCCCTTGTTTATCTTTGAAGAAAGTCCTGTATTGTGAAACAAAGAGCAATTGGAAGTTTTCATACAAAGTACATAGGATATCATTTACTGGAGACACAAGTACATCCCTTCTTGGTGGTAGACCTGAGACAGTTATTTTGCACTCTGCCTTTTTGGACCTAATGGCATACAATAAACTTTCATAGTCATCTTCAATGCCCGTTAGAGATTGTCCATTGCTGTAAGTATTGCCACCTATGAGAATAATCACAGTATGATATGGAGACATGTCCATTTCCAATATTTTCTCCGTAATAGTATTAATTGTTGCACCTCGGTGGGTTTTTACAACAGTTTTATATAATCTTCTTGTGCTAATTCCTTTGATTATTGATGATCCTATCAGAAGAGATCTGTTTTTATTTATGTTGCTGTTTTTGACACATGGAGATTTCTGATGTATTGCTTGGACTGTCCTGTGGGTGACTTGAGTTTGGTTGTGTATTCAGAGCAGTTCCTTCTTTAACTGGTTTTGATGTTGAGTGTGACACATGGTTATTAGTGTTTACAATATTTACTTTAATTGATTTTTTGGTCTACACATCTTGTGTCTGCAAATGATAGTGTTCTTGTTGAATTGGTAGGGGTGCATCTGTTTGTGTGCATGATGATTTTCTCCAAACAGCTGGTTTAGGTATGGTCTGGGTTCCCTGACAGACTTTTGTGTTTTGGTCCATTGACATGCATGTGTTTTGTATTGTCTGGGTTTCCTGGCACACTATTTTTGTACATGGTTTATCCACTTGAACACGGTGCAAACTCTTTGATTTCAGTACTGAGAGTTCCTCTTCTAACATTGCTACATGGGCCTGGAGGTCAGCTATCCTTTCTGTGCACGGTAGGGAGGTGTAGGTCTGGTTACTGGTTATGGGTTTCAAGGAACTCAAATGAATTTGTGGAGACCATCATAAACTGGGGTCCTGGGGTTCCTCCACATTGTTTCTTATCTGGCTTACTTCATGGCAATTATTGTCCCCATCTGATGAGCTTTGGAGTATATGTTATCAGGTTATCACCTTGTATTTGTTTCAGCTCTGTTTGCTCCCTTTTGTCTTTACATTTAGTGATAAAGTGGTAAAGCCAGACATTGTGCTCAGTGCCATTTACATGAAGTTTACTTGTGGTTACATATAAAGTAACAGTCACCATATGAGATCCATACTGAATTTTGAACACAGTTCCATGCTGAATGGAGGTACAAACTTGGTTTAACTCAGCATGAAGCATTAGGGTGATAAATTCCAGCATTGTACAATCAATAAGCACGGTGGTGCTAATAGAGTTACGAATAACTTGCATATATTCAGGAATGACTTTCATATTGGATTCTTCTTCCCGTGTAATAATTTAAACTTCCAAGGAATCTGAATTATCCATATAAGGAATAGCAGAGGGGCTGAATCCAGAGAATGAACTTGAATGGGAGCTCCATAGTGTTGTTAACAGACTCCTGGTGGTTTCTGTATTTTCTGTGTAAGGTTAATTTTCTAAATTCAAAATTGGATGCTTAATGCTGGACTTTATATCAAATAGAGGTACAATATTCAGAGATTATATTATGAGCTACCATTTAATAACACATTTTATGATTTCCCAAATTGAGAGTTTTGTTTAACTGATCTATCTTTTCAGTTAAGAAAATGTCCCGTTTGGATATTACCTTTATTAATGGTGAGATTTTCATCAAAGTATTGTTTTATAGTTGTGATCATCTCAGGAGAAATAGTGATTGTCACACTTTGTTGATTTGTATTGCACGCATTCATGAAATTTGATATTGGACTGTTGGGCATGTTTGATTCAGAGAGTTCTTGAAAAGATAAATCTGAAGTTTGATATAATTCCTTTGGTGTTCCTTTTGTTTCCTCTGGAATGAAATCCTTCTTTGAGTCAGTACAATAAATCCTGATAATGATTTTGATGTATCTGAACCGAAACAAAATGCCTTCATCCAGCTAATTTTTGTGGAGGCAGCCATCTTGGTCCAGATTCCATTGCTACCAAAATTTCACTTATGAAATCAGTGATTACAGCATACTTTCTTCAAACTTTGAAAACAAAGCCAATGAAAACTTAAAGGTAGAGATTTTGTGAGAACTAGATTAATAATTGGTCTGGATAAACATCCATTAAATTATAGAATTTAGCTTAAAATCCATGAGCTCACCAGTATGCTTCCTCCCGCCTTTTCCATTTTTTTTCTGTATCTTGGTCACAGGAACCATTCCTTTCAATATGTTCATGCAATGTTCACACATGGTATTGATTTCTTTCTGTTCCAGTAAAACATATACCCCCTGGAGGGAAGGCACTTTCAAATTCAACCAACCCATAACAGAAGCAATTTAAAAAAATTACGATCCACCATCTGATTTGTTTTAATAGAAAAACATTGCCCCCTACAGAAGTGTATTATTTTACATAATTTCTGCTAGGGGTTAGTGGATGGTAGAAGCGATTTTAATTTTGGGTTGGGGACAGAAGCGATTTAAATGACAGCTGACTGGAGGTAACCTATACTGAATTATTATATATCATATTATCTACTGCACGTTTTTATTTGTATTCATTCTTTATACTCAATCATCTTTTGTTCTTTTGTTTGTATGTCGGCCAGCCAAGCATGTTTCTGATACTGTGAAATTAAAACTTTTCTTGGTGGCATATTATTTGAAGATGTAGTGGTTCAGTTACTTAGTACCTACACATTTAATCCCTTTAATATAGAATTTAGAATATGGATTTTTATTATAATACAGAAATCATGAATTTGTATCCTTACTAAACTGTCATTTGTTAGGACTATGTATGTGTGCTTATTTCAGTGATTGCTACATTTTGCTTCAATTTCTTTGTTCTTAGGCATGCTGCTTTTGATTTGCATGATAGTTAAATCTTGTATTACTTTAAATGTACTGTCAGATGCTGTGATTTGCATGATAGTTAAATCTTGTATTACATTAAATGTACTGTCAGATGCTGTGATTTGCATGATAGTTAAATCTTGTATTACATTAAATGTACTGTCAGATGCTGTGATTTGCATGATAGTTAAATCTTGTATTACTTTAAATGTACTGTCAGATGCTGTGATTTCTTTTTATACTTTTTAAAATAAATGTATCTGTAAATAGATATTACTTGATTTGTCAGAAAACAAAAATTAATGCCAGTGGAAGTGATGTTGCATTATTTCTTCCTACTTTTACACTAAATAATTTCTTGTAAGAAAATTATATCTTCCGGGACTGATATGTCTTATTTTTAGCCCTTGTTACATGACAAATATAAAATTTAAAAAAAAGAAATGTAGCATGTCAAACATTTATTACATCATCGTCCCTACTGATCAGTCAGATTATCATCATCATCATCACTGATCATTTTTCTACCATCATCAGGCCACAATAAATTAATTCCTAGATTTTTGTCTCATTACTCCCTCTCACTGGATGTAGTTAAAATATTTAATACAATGGCTGTCCCTGTCCTGAAAAAATAAAAAAAATTGTTTAGATAAATAAAACTTCACAACCCACCCCAAATTAGATTGAAAAATGGATGAAAATCTAGGAATAATTTTGGCCCAAGAGTACTCTCACAATCAACATCATTGCAGTTAACTACTGTCAACAGCATCATCATCATCACTGATGGCTTAGTAGTAACATGCTGGACTTTGAATTCAAGAGTCGCAGGTTCCATCTCCCACCAAAATATAACACCACCAATATGATAAACTTCACATATTCTCTTCTGCTTGCATTGATCTGATTTATATCATGCAAAAATGAAACAATGTACTGTCTCCTCCCCTAAATATGTTTTAGAAAACTTCAAAAAGTTTGGCACTGCAGAATTAGAGTATAATACAAATGAACATCTTTCTGGATCAAGTCCATACTTGGGGTTCTCTGCAGGACAAGAGTGGGGGAGCTAACCCTTGTCTGCTTGAAGCAATCTGCAGCTTTCCATTAATTGAGGAGCTATCCTTTAAACTGTAAGAGCTATGCCTTCATATTTCCGGAACTGGTATGTCCATGTATAGTTTCTGGTCTTAAAATGACAATTATTAATTTTTATAACTTCTCAGGAACATGCAAGAGAATTTGCGTTGAAAACTAACTTGTAATTCACTATTTTCAAATAAAGCATCTTTAGAATAAAATTAGGTGCATATCATGAATAAAACCCACCTGTGATGGGCTTGAGAGAGCTATTCCTTGCAGATTTTCTGAGGAGAACCCCAATACTTCCTACCAACGTGCAATGAAAAGGAGCAGCTTGGCAAGCTTGAAAAAAATGTGGTGGACGGATGTGCTCCATTACCATAAGTCTTTGCAGGTGTGGTGGGGGGTAAAAAGAGATGTGTGCATGAGTTACAATATAGGAATTTACATACATAGTGTGTTTAAAGAGATGTGTGCATGTGTTACAATATAGGAATTTACATACAGAGTGTGTTTAAAGAAGCGCACTGCAGTAAATATGTTAATAATTTTTTTTTCTCCAGGAAATTGTTATAAAATATATGTTATTGAAGTTTTGAAACATATGTTATTGAAGTTTAAAAACTAGTGTTCTTATACAATATATTATTTGATATACATGAATAACCAATGATACTCAGTATTACTACAGGTACATACAATTTATAACAGTCCGACGCTTAGTTTAATATTATTAAACGAATAGCTACAGTTTCTATATAACATCAATAAGTCAATAATCCTTTGAATAAATACAAAACTTCAATATCTTGAAATTCTGTTTTTGACATTTTTAGTCATTCAAAAACCTCAGCTTTAGCCACTTTTAATTTATTTTTTAAAGGCAAGTGTAGCATCACTAATAATAATAATGACTTTTTTTAAAGAAGAAGCTCATTTGGCCAACTGACCAATCTTCCAGGAGGCCTTCTACAATTACATGTATATGTTGTACAATTTTTACAAGTTGCGGTGTCTTTAGACAACAGTGCTATTAAAAGCTAGATAATTGATCTACTGCTACTATAAAATATGTACAAGGCATTAAAGATGAGTACTTAATGGATTCATACAAAGACTAGTAGTGAACCTGTGTAAAACATTACAGGTGAGTACATAAAGAACATTGTTTTAAAGAAGAGTAGTACTGAATTAGACAAAATCATATAATGATTGTTTCTGTAAATGTTGACTAAGAAGCTTCTTAAAATCTAGGGAAGAGTCAGCTGGTGGAATGGAATTCCATAGTTTGGCTCCAGAAAAAGCAAAACTCTTTTTATAAAACTCTGAATTTGGTTTAGGTAAATATAAATTGTTTGAGATGGATCTTAATTCATACATATGTACATTTTCCACAAATTTAAAATTACATTGACGATAATCAGGAGCTAGCCCATGTAATGATTTGTAGACTAGTAAACCATTTTGAAGCTGAGTTCTCTGTTGAAATGGAAGCCACTTAAGGGTTTTAAAAAGATTTGTTGATGGTGTATCTAAATCAGCATCAAGAATAACTCTAGCTGTTCTTTTTTTGAAATTTCATTAATCTTTCTTTATTTTCTCTATCACTATTACACCAGATAGAACAGTAATATTTTAGATGTGGCATGATGTAGGCATTGTAGAATATCTTTCTCTATTTTTGAAAGATAAGATTTTATTCTGTTCAAGAGATAAAGCAGTGAGTTTACTTTTTTAATGACCTGATTAACTTGCATTTTCCAGCACAAGATATTGTCTATCATAATGCCAAGTAGTTATTCATTTTCAGACTGTTCTATATCTATTCCTTTTAACATTATTTTGAAGTCTTCTTTCTTAGCTTTAACTTTGGATCCACTACCTACGATCATGACTTTTGACTTGGCTGCATTTATCTTCATACCACTGTGCTCACACCAGTTATTTACTTTAACCAAATCCTGATTTAATTTAGTGCTAAGGTCATGGCCAGTTGATCTATTGTTATATAATGTTGTGTCATCTGTGAACATGTTGGTGGTGGATAGCTCAAAGTGACATGGTAAATCACTGATGTACAGCAGAAAGAGCAATAGTCCAAGAACTGATCCTTGTGGAATACCAGACTTTACGAGTTTCTTATCTGAAAGCTTATTTAAAATAGAAACTTGTTGTTGTCTGCCTTCAAGACAGAATTGAAACCAAGTTAAACTTTCATTGCTAACTTGATATATGCTGAGTTTTCCAGCAAGATTTTGTGATTAACAGGGTCAAAAGCCTTTGTAAGGTCAAGAAACACTACCTTCCAGGTTACCTTGATCAATTGCTGTTAACCAATCATCCACCATTCTAGTTAGTGTAGTCTGGCATGAATCTCGTTCATGAAAGCAGATTGTCGTGAATGCAGTACATTAAAAGATTTCAGGTAGTTTCAAAATTCTTTACAAACATGTCTTTTTTTTAAATATGTTTGAAAGTGATGATAAAATTGATATAGGTCTATAGTTATTCATATCAGAAAGATCTCCCTTATATATTGGAATTACTTTTGCCAGTTTTAGACAGTTTGGAAAAATACCTGCAGAAATACTTAGATTGAATATATACATAAGTCAATGTGCAATCACTTGCGACGAGAGTTTTCGGAAATTAGCACTTATACCATCTAGACCTGTAGCTATTCTGACATCAAGTTCATCTAATTAATTTAAAATGAATTCTAGACTTATTTTAGGTATTCTAAAGTAGTTTTCTTTGAGGAAATATGCTCATTCAATTCATCACTTGAGAATCTTTTATGAGCTGTGAGATCCACAAGTTTTTCATTCATGTTCACAATGTAATCATTGAGTGCATTTGCAATTTCAAGAGGTTCTTGCTGAATGTTACCAATTTCATCACTAATACATCTAAATGGCAGGTTATTGCCAGATTTGCCTTTCAAGTCATTGAAGGTTTTCCACAGTTTTCTAAGGTTCTTTTTCATAATACTATCTGATATTTCAGTGGAATAGTAAGTTTTCCTTGCCCTTTGAATCACTGACTTGACTCTGTTTCTCCATAATCTGTAATTGTTAGTATCTTTTAATTTATGAAATCTATTCCTTTTCTTAATAGCATTCAATATGTCACTTGTGATCCAATTGGGTTGATTTTGTTGATTGACTCTCTTGAAATTAATAGGAGCATAACTGTTCAGGGTGTCAGTAAAGATATCTATCCAAATGGCAAGAGTATCTGATGGGTCATCATAAGATTCAATTATTGACCAAGGGATCTTTCAGTTCTTTAAGGAATATTTGTGCATCAAATCTTGTAATTATTCAATACTCGATATATTTGTGATGATAGGGTTTACTTTTTTGACTTAATTTGCGTGTACAGCATATAGGATAATGATCACTTATTGCATACTGGGGAACTGCAACTTCTATAATGTTGTCAGCATTGTTAGTATATATGTGATCGATTAGCGTTTCATATACCTCTGTTACTCTGGTGGCTACATGAACTAGCTGTTGATAATTCAGGGAATTCATAGTTTTAATCCAGCTTTGATTGTTGTCATACAGCAAATTGTAATTGAAGTCACCTACTAAACAGACTTCTTTCTCTTCTATATATACAAAGTTTCAAGCTTACTTTGAAATTTGGTATACCAAGCATCTTCAGCATTCGGTGGTCTATATACACAACCTAATACAAATGGTTTTTGGACATTATGTCTGATTCCTAACCGACATGTTTTATTTTCTGTCAACATGTTCAAACCTATTGCATGTTGATTTATGAATTTAAACTTCCAAAGATATTTATGGCAAAAAATGTATTATTCAACAACTTCTCTTTCTTGTAAACGGTGCACTTTTATTCACTCCGAATAGCATTGTTTGATCCT
Organism: Margaritifera margaritifera; assembly: GCA_029931535.1. Classification (NCBI taxonomy): domain Eukaryota; kingdom Metazoa; phylum Mollusca; class Bivalvia; order Unionida; family Margaritiferidae; genus Margaritifera; species Margaritifera margaritifera. The sequence continues at coordinate 719,611 of JAQPZY010000969.1, forward strand.
GTACCAGGAATTTAATGAAACACAAGCAACTCCAAATGAATCTATATCTTTTTTTGAGGTATTATCCAAGATCCATGGGCCACAATACCCTGGCAATAATCATAACACACACTGCACTTTCAAATTTACCCACCACCATGACATTGAGACTATCACAAAAATAACCTTACATGGAATTTTTCTGACTCATCTTTCCATTATGTTATCTTCAATTTTCATTGATGCATTGTGTCATTTTTTCCTAATATCAATATTTTCTTGTTTCTTTGGCTACATGAGATTCCATCCTCTTCAACAACCTTAGTTTTCTTGACTGCTGAATGAGAATCACCCCATGTATATGCGCACTTCAATAGCAGTAAAGTAGCATATAATTTTTGTATCCATTGTGTTATTCCTATAAGAACAGAAAGATTAATATGCTTGTTTTTAAGTATATAATAAGAAGGGTATTTATCGAGTATTTAAAAATATTGGGTCCTCTTTCATGTGGCATAAAATGACCTTGCAAGCTTGGGCATTTTTGGCCACATGCCCTCGAGGCCAATATTTTTCAATATTCAGTTAATAATCGATACTTGTTGCCCCATGTTTACCATTATCATTTGATGAAATGATAAATGTATGTGGAAATAACTGTAGTGTGAGAAATACTGCATCCCTTACAATTGGCAATACCTACTGTGTATTACAAATTGCAGAAAGCATGCAATTTTTGCAATGTTAGCTCTGAAATTGTAATTGACATAAACTTTCATAAATTAACTAAAATGTATGGGCATGCTAAACTTTTATGATTCACAGTATACAGTCCTACCCACTTATATCGACATCACTGGTCTATTGTTACTACCATATTTGTCATGCATGTGTCGACGTCGAGATAAAAAAATAAATGCGTATGTCAACAGAAGCCCTCAGTTCCAGCTTGGACAAAATCCTTTGTTTTCTGATCATTTATGTAGACAAGCTGCCAGTTCTGACCCATACTTTGTTTTACAATTATTTGATGTTGCTGCCAGGCTTTATTTGTTGCCGTCAAATTAACGAACAGGCAATTGTTTGGTCCTCCAAAGCTGACCTTTCATGGCAACTTCAATAACGCATGCACCTTTCATCAAAGCAAGCCAGCTACAATCTTCAATAAAAACAATACACCCTTCATCAAAGGAAGTCATCATCAAACTTGAATGAAAGCAATGGAATCTGATTGATTGTTGCAATTTTTTTCATTGAATGTTTTGTGATCAGAGAGAATTTATAACTTGTTGACAGGTTTTCATTTCCCTATGAATAGCATTATCCCCTTGGTAGCCTCAGTAAGATGATTACATTTGTTGCCTTCGGCTGACCAAAATCTAGGCCAATATTTAAGTACATGTAGCATGTAAATAACAATTATACAGCCACATGCTACTGGCAACAATGAATATCATAGTGAATTGTTTAGTCACACATGTTGGTTGACAATGCGATATAGATCAGATGAGGACTACCATTTTTTATACATGTGTGTTTTCTAACAAGATGTGACAGATACAAGAATTTTCTAACATGTGACCTATACTAGAATTCATGGATTTTTCATATACATGTACTTAATGCATTATGGATTTTATTACACAAAGGTAACAAAAATGTAAGTCGTCAATATACAAGTGTATTTCACACTGGTTTTGTCTTTATTTACTCAAAATTTCCATTGTTTATTTTCTCAAAGTGTAAATCCTACCCACTGATGACAGGTCACCCCTTACAGACAAATTTCACTTGTATGCAGGTCAAAGAGAAATTTGCTTTTTTCAGCTTACCCTCCCACCTTATTTCGACATCCACTTATGACAACAATATTGCCTCAGGCTTGAGGATATCGACTTAAACGGGTAGGACTGTACCAATGATATGATACTTATTTGATCAATTGTTATATGACTGAATACATAATTGCATGTTACATAAGTGAATTGAATAAAAAAAATGGATATACTGATTGATTGTAGCATCTTGATATTGACTCTAATACATACCAGTAATTTTTCAGTAATTACAAAAATAATAATAAACACTTTTGCAAATATGAGAACTGAAAGAGAGACTCCTTTTTATAGTGATCTAGTAAGATGGTCAGAAATTATGAGTAATGCTTTTGAGCCCTGTGGATAATAATGAATACTAAGAAACAGTGCAACAAATTTATTTCCTTATAAATATAATAGATCTGTGATTATACAGGCTGATTCAATAATTATTATTAGTACAAACATCTTGCACATATGCAAAATTCCAAGTTCCTTCTGGTGATTATCTCCATTCTCAGATATTATGATTATAACATTTGTTATGTCTTTAATTCATTGACAGATGAGACGGAACTACAGTGTTGACGAAATTTGACCTGGTACTCACCATTTGCAATGTTATCACATGACTAACCAATTCTTGCAGCCTACATGTTCATGACATCAGATGTCAGACAGTCGTGTGATATCAACAAAAACAACACCCTTTCCAAAATTGTTGAACAAAACTTCTGAAAATATTAAATGAAGGTCACGTAAGGTTTGTAAAAAAGCAAATGGACACATAATTCTCAACATATTTATTTTGAGAACAAAGACCAGAAACTTACCGTTGCCACAGCAACCTGGATAAAGCTAGATTTATCACATAGAGAGCACATATCAATGTGGGAGTCATGTGATATAAAACAAAAAAACCCATGCTGATATGTGCTCTCTGCATGATGAATCTGGCTTTCTCCAGGTTGATGCAACAGCGACAGGTTTCCGGCTATTGTTCTTGGAAGGCATATATTGACAATTATGTGTCCTTTCACTTTTTTACAAACATTACATGACTTTCATTTAATATTTTTGAATGCCTTTTACAAAAAGATTAGATTTTTTTTTATATATCACATGACTATTGGACTGCTAATGTCTAGTCTGGTTCCCTGATTATTATGCTCCCTGTATTAGTAGGAGTGCAACGGATGGAGCATACGAAGCAGTGGACCAGACTACTCTGATGTCATGGACACATAGGCTGCGAGATTTGGGTAGTTATTTGACTAGCAATGCAAATGGCGAGTTTGTCTCTTCTGTCAATGAATTAAAGGCACAACAAATGTTATAATCACAATTTGTGAGAAGATAAATCATCTTCCTATCAATTACATGCACGTATGGCTTGATGTAAGGTCGTTTAAGTTTGCTATGCAGTAAGTGATTACCCTATGGAAAATGCCAACTTTTCAATAAGCAATGGGTTCTGACCCCACACCTCAACATAAATGTCAGAATGTCTCAAATGGGGTGGGAAACTCAGACTAGCCATGAGCTAGACCGCTAAGAGGGGGTTAGATGTAATTTAAAAAATATAGTCATTTTTTCTGACACCCCAAGCTGTGATTTCTGATTGACACATTCCACACCAGAAGTGATTTTCCTAACCAACCTTCCACTGCCAGAATCAAAATAGTTTGAAACACAACCTTCTACAGAAGTTTGTTTAAAGTGGAGTCCCCAGTGTGGATATATGTTTTACTGGAACAGCCCTTAGGTGCTTTTTCAATTATTTGTTTTTGCATTGGAGCACTGGATTGTGTAAGTAGTGGCAAAACATCCAATATTTAGCTAAACAAGGAGGAAGACCCTTTCTTCCTTTTTTGGAAGAAGGTCTCTATGGATGTTGACGATGATGATGGTGTGAACTGTGTGACATCTTAGTTCAGGAGGAAAACTGAAGGGAATCTTATTCAATCTTCTTTTATACAGAATTCATCTCCATTGATTGTCAGAATGTCGTACTAACTTGACTTTAGGTAAAACTAGTATTCTCTGTGGACTAAATCTTGCTAGTTCTGGTTTGAATAAATCCAGTAAACTTTGTAATACACCTGGTCTGTCTTTTACTTTTGACTTAGGAGATGCCACATTTTTGGCTGCAGAAGCAGCAGCTGGAGTAGTAAAAGAAGACATTGACAGAGAAATAGATGTTCCTTATGAAATGGGTTTCTGTTTTTTCATCAAATTAGGAAACACTGGTCTTAAATCAGGTTTAGCTGGCATCATCATTAACAAAGGAGGAGATAAAGAGGCAGGGGAAATGGTTACAGGTCGAGGTTAAATTTGATGACTTAATGGTGTTTCCTTTGTTGACTGTCCCAAATCATTCTACACAATGAATATATATTTATCAGGTCTCAAAAACTTTATTATTTACACATAATAACAGGAAAAGTTGTCTCTAAAATATGAATCAATGGTGATTTATATTAGATGGCCTTTTCTGCTTGAACACTTTTTGTACATGAAGGGCATTTTTTCTTTGGCTTCATTCCTTTGCAATCTTTGCAGATCCCATGGCCACAAGGAAGCAACAGGAAAGCAGCTCTTTCTTCTTCACAGTCTCCACACATGGGTGGTGTTGGATTTGCTGGCAGACTTCTGGGTCCAATGTCCTCAGCTGCCTGGTCATAGCCAGAGGCAGGAAGACTAAATGGGCCATCAGCATTCACCTCTGCTTTCATCCTGATGAGAAAGTTAAACATATGTACCTATAAAATTTACAACTGTTTTAAATAATATATTGCATGAGAAATAGGTTTAAGCTTAGAACATTCCATAAAAAAATATTTGATCAATATAGTTGATTTTACATCATACCTTTAAAATGTATAACTGAGATAGAAGTCAACTTTAAATTCATAACTGAATTAATTATTTATGTGTGCAGAATGCCATCCATTGCACTACCCAGGGTAGCCCTTTCATGGACACCACAGGGAAAGAGAGGAAACATGGTGACAGACAATGGAAAAAGATCTCAAAAGCAATGGCCTGTTTGAGTAACAGCACCAAGGGCAGTGGCTGACCATGATATGAATCTGACATGCTATGAATCTCCAAGCTTTAGAAAAACAAAAAGAAACCTTAAAAGTTATAGTCCTGAATCACTGGTTTGGTGTTTGAAGGCACAGCAATAGTTATGTCATGCTGATTGGTTTGGTGTTTTATGGCACAGCAATAGTTCTGTCATGCTAACTGGTTTGGTGTTTTATGGCACAGCAATAGTATGTCATGCTAATTTGTTTGGTGTTTTATGGCACAGCAATATTTATGTCATGCAGTTGGTGTTTTATGGCACAGCAATAGTTATGTGATGCTAATTGGTTTGGTGTTTTATGGCACAGCAATAGTGTGTCATGCTAATTTGTTTGGTGTTTTATGGCACAGCAATATTTATGTCATTTAGTTGGTGTTTTATGGCACAACAATATTTATGTCATGCAGTTGGTATTTTATGGCACAGCAATAGTCCTGTCATGCAGTTGGTGTTTTACGGCACAGCAATAGTTATGTCATGCAGAACCAAGTATAGTGCCTTGCTGAAGGAAACACCACAGTTGCCAATCCGGCATTTAATAAGGAATAATACCCACACAGACTGTGTATGTGTTTCATTATTTGTTCACAGTTACTGTTTAAAGTATTACATGCATTTGTCTCAAATAATGTTATGTAGCAATAAAGATATACACTTATCAAAAAACATTCACATTTATATTTGTGAACATGTTAACATATCTGTGATAGCTGTAATAACAATGGTAGTGGTTCTGATCAGGTCTTGTGTAAATATGGAACATGTACCATTTAAATCAAAGGACAGAATTAATTCAACCACAAAAAGAAATTTTTTTATAGATAGAAACCAACGGCTTGAATCACTCGCAACATAAATGGATTAATGCCATAAACAAAGAACATAAACTGATGTGCGGCAGTGTAAAGATGATGAGATCTCTAACAGTGGCACTTTGGGCTTGCCGTTTGGGTTTTAATGACTGTTACATCAATAAAGTAATAAACAACAGGAACCTATAAAATGACTATAGAATTAATTAATCTGGAAAACACTAGTAACTTTTTAAGATACAAAGACCTCATTCACCCCAGGCATAAAACAATACAAGCCTCTGAACATCCATGAATGCTTATTTAAAGAAGAAATGGTTACATGTATTGAGGATTTACATTAATTCAGCACTACAATGGGAATTAGTCATGCATGTACTTAAGTTTTGTTTACATACAGTTGCATACAATACTACCTATAGGTTTAAGCCAAACTAAACTTTTTTTGCTTTTTGTTTCCTTAATGTGGATTGAGAACAATCTGCACTCCGACTGCAGACTTTTCTCAGTGACCATCATGGTTAAAAAGGATTAAAATTCAAGGTCAATAGTGTTTATATCTAGTTTTGTGATGCGGTCATTCACAGCAGTGTTGAAACACATATTTTGCCTAAGAATTGTGGCCACTGGATGCTCAACAGTGCATTTATATAATAAAATATATGCGCGAACAGGGATTTTGGTTATAAATGAAAAGTGGTCACTCATAACAGAGGTCAGTCAAATCAAGTTTTACTGCAGAGTGAACAATGGTTCAGTATAGAGGATATCTTACATAGGTTCCAGAAGTACTTTAAGTTGATCAGGTGCAAGATCAAAAGCTGTCCGCTTATCATGGTTTTTTATGCTGACATCCGCCCCGTTCTGGATTAGATACTTGACCATGGTCTCAGGCGGGGTGACCTCCTGAAATTCCATATATGTTTATTACACCCACAATATATTTCAGAATAAAACATTTAAATGCATATATACCATATACATCTATTGAGATTTAGGGAAATTCATTAAGAAACACCATTGTTTTAATTTTGTCAATGTTAAATACTTCATCAAGTTCGAGGCATTTGAACAATACCTTGTCAAGTTTGCTCACTTTTCCTTTGATTACAAAACAATAAGGAATAATTTAAGGTAGAAAATAAATTATGCAATATTTTGAAACACTATCAGCATATTTAGCATTGTTAGCATGCTCAATTAATTAATTATTAATTAATTAGCTTTCAAATTAAACTTAAAAAAATGATTTTTGTCAGTGTTTGAAGATCATGTCCATTTTAGCACTTTTACATTTAATGAAATGTTGGGTATAAATATTGACAAACCCATTCTATTTATAGAACAACCTCAAATAAATATTGACAAACTTATTATAATTATAGAACAAATGTCAATGAATATTGACAAACCCATTATAATTACAGAACAAATGCCAATGAATATTGACAAACCCATTATAATTATAGAACAACCTCAAATAAATATTGACAAACTTATTATAATTATAGAACAAATGTCAATGAATATTGACAAACCCATTATAATTACAGAACAAATGCCAATGAATATTGACAAACCCATTATAATTATAGAACAACCTCCAATGAATATTGACAAACCCAAATGAATGTTGACAAACCTATTATAATTTTAGAACAAACTCAAATGAATATTGACAAACCCATTATAATTATAGAACAACTTTCTATGAATATTGACTATTCATTATAATTATAGAACAATCCAATAAATATTGACAAACCTATTATAATTTTAGAACAACCTCCAAATAATACTGACAAACCCAATATATTTATCGAACAACCTCCAATGAATATTGACCACTCATTATAATCATAGAACAATCTCCAATGAATATTGACAACTCATTATAATTGTAGAACAACCTCCACTGAATATAGTCGAACCCATTATAATTATAACCCATTATAACCATGGAACAATCTCCAATAAATATTGACAATCCATTAGAATTATAGAACAATCTTCAGGAAGCAAGCTTTGAACGGTAAATTACTGTAAACATACCTCTCCAGTGACCTTTCTGGTCACGCAGCAATGCAGACAGGTGTTTCCCTTATTGTCGAGTCCATTGATGTTAAGACCTGTAACAAAAATATGCTGTTGAAAGTTGTTGAACTATGACTGTGCAAAACAGCCCCAAATAGCCCCCATAAATACATGTAGCTGCAAGTGGGCAATATCAAACAGTCCATTTCACAGACAATTCTAACATGTTAGTCTTAGACAAGAGTTTATTCCATTAACAATGCTGATAGTCTAGTTTTAGGACGAGTTCATTCAACTGACAATGCTGATAGTTTAGTCTTAGCCAAGAGTCCATTCCATTGACAATGCTGAAAGTTGAGTCTTAGACAAGAGTCCATTCCATCAACAATGCTGATAGTTTAGTCTTGGACAAGAGTCCATTCCATTGACAATGCTGAAAGATGAGTCTTAGACAAGAGTTCATTCCATCGACAATGCTGATAGTTTAGTTTTAGACAAGAGGCCAACATTTATCTGAGATTGTTCACTTGGTTTACATCAGTCTAAAAGCCATAATACATAGAACAAGTGTTCATCAGAATGTGGTGTTGTTTTAAAGGTTAATGGATTGATTTCATCTCTATGAGCATGGTGTCATGCCGATACAGGCAAGATTGATTGATTGATTATTGGATTTGAGTCGTTTTCGCCCTTCGTGGGGTACATAGTCGTACAGGCAAGATGCCTGAAATGCTGGCATACTGGGGAATAAACTTGAGGAATATTGTACCAAATTTTCACTTCAATAAAGCAACCAATGCAAAAGATATACAACTTTAAACAAAAATAAAATGCATGACTTTTAGCATTGTTAGTGTTGATGCTAATGGCATCAAAAAAGTAATGCCTACTGTATATACTCGCTTATAAGTCAAGTCCAACTGCAAACAACATAGACCCTTATCTGCTGTCACATAATCTGCTGGTAGACCAGGATCTGTATTTTTTGTTGTACTGATTATTCCTTACAAACTGCATAGACCCATATCTGCCAGTGCATTATGGGATGGCAGATCTGGATCTGTGCAGTTTGCAGTTGGACTAGACTTATAAGCGAGTACATATGGTAAGCCTTACAGGCATCATAAAAATGGGTCACATTATCTGGGTTTGTTAAATTGCTGCTATGTTGGCACCACAATTGTTCTGGATTATTTATAACACATAACTGTTCTTTTTAGGAAGATGCTCTGTAGAGGATTTTGTACAAGTCTTTTAATGTCTGAAATTGAATTGAAACAATTCTACAGTGTGGACCATGTTACTTGGTAGCTTGGCATCATTTACTCAATGTTACTTGGTAGCTTGGCATCATTTACTCAATGTTACTTGGTAGCTTGGCATCATTTACTCAATGTTACTTGGTAGCTTGGCATCATTTACTCAATGTTACTTGGTAGCTTGGCATCATTTACTCAATGTTACTTGGCAGCTTGGCATCATTTACTCAATGTTACTTGGTAGCTTGGCATCATTTACTCAATGTTACTTGGTAGCTTGGCATCATTTACTCAATGTTACTTGGTAGCTTGGCATCATTTACTCAATGTTACTTGGCAGCTTGGCATCATTTACTCAATGTTACTTGGTAGCTTGGCATCATTTACTCAATGTTACTTGGCAGCTTGGCATCATTTACTCAATGTTACTTGGCAGCTTGGCATCATTTACTCAATGTTACTTGGCAGCTTGGCATCATTTACTCAATGTTACTTGGCAGCTTGGCATCATTTACTCAATGTTACTTGGCAGCTTGGCATCATTTACTCAATGTTACTTGGCAGCTTGGCATCATTTACTCAATGTTACTTGGCAGCTTGGCATCATTTACTCAATGTTACTTGGCAGCTTGGCATCATTTACTCAATGTTACTTGGTAGCTTGGCATCATTTACTCAATGTTACTTGGCAGCTTGGCATCATTTACTCAATGTTACTTGGTAGCTTGGCATCATTTACTCAATGTTACTTGGCAGCTTGGCATCATTTACTCAATGTTACTTGGCAGCTTGGCATCATTTACTCAATGTTACTTGGCAGCTTGGCATCATTTACTCAATGTTACTTGGTAGCTTGGCATCATTTACTCAATGTTACTTGGCAGCTTGGCATCATTTACTCAATGTTACTTGGCAGCTTGGCATCATTTACTCAATGTTACTTGGCAGCTTGGCATCATTTACTCAATGTTACTTGGCAGCTTGGCATCATTTACTCAATGTTACTTGGTAGCTTGGCATCATTTACTCAATGTTACTTGGCAGCTTGGCATCATTTACTCAATGTTACTTGGCAGCTTGGCATCATTTACTCAATGTTACTTGGCAGCTTGGCATCATTTACTCAATGTTACTTGGCAGCTTGGCATCATTTACTCAATGTTACTTGGCAGCTTGGCATCATTTACTCAATGTTACTTGGCAGCTTGGCATCATTTACTCAATGTTACTTGGCAGCTTGGCATCATTTACTCAATGTTACTTGGCAGCTTGGCATCATTTGCTCAATCTAACAAGGTCTTGATGCTAGGATTCTACCATCTTTGTGAATTGGGTTCAAATTGATCCTACACATAGCTTGTTTTTCAGAAAGACTTATTGACATTTGTATTTCTATATATTTTAATAACAGCTGGCTGTAAAGGAAAATGAAACAGTGTCATTTATACCAAATTAAAAGGTCTTCCAAGCAGAATGAACGGAACACAGGTACTCCCAGGGCAACTGTATTCAGTAATTATAATCAGCTGTAATTAATTACCAATTTTGACTGTAATCACAAATGGTTGTAATCAGGTATTTTATAATTCTGCGTAATTGTAATTTAATCAATTACAACCAAAAATACACTGTAATTATGATTACTTTATGATCACTGCATGGTTACCGTTTCATGAACTTATGCCTACAAATTGAACAAACTGTCAATTTTTTGAAAACTGAATAAGAAAAAGGCATGTAGATAAATTTGGTTTTGTCAGGTATGAAGGGATTAAATAATTCTCAATTAGATCATACGTGTGCCTGATAAATACTGGGGTATTTGAAAAGTTCTGAATATTTCATTATAACTGTTTTTTTTTCTATGAACCTGTCAACAAATTTAATGCTGATCGATAGACAAAATAACATTCTATAACGTGATCTGCAGCTGCCAAGGCAGTACACCAGACACTTGCAGATATATGCATATGCAGGTAAATGAGAGTGACATAAAAATACTGTAAAATCTAGGTGCTCTTAGGGTACTGTGACTGATATCAAGGCTGAATTAGATAAAGTTTACAGATGTAATTCTCTGTCATATCCTACAATTCTGAAGAGATCTTATTGTTTTAAAGATGGTAGCAAATTTATGGAAGATGACCCACATTCTGGAAGACAGTTGCTGAGTGGAAAAAAGCTGTTGTGAAGGGGGTAATTGATGAAGATGATGGATACACAGTGGAAGATATTTCTATTATCACTGGATTTAATTGGTTAGCTGTTTTTAATATTTTGAAGAATCATTTGAAGCTCATAAAAGTTTGTGTAAGATGGGTGATGCATTTCTTGACTGCTCATCAAAAACAGACTTGGGTTGCAATTGGCAAACAGCTACTTGCTAAATAATGAAAGTGTGACCTGAGACATTTGAATGAAATTGTCACGGGTGATGAAACGTAGATTTACTTTTGAACCCAATGCAAGAGAAAATAATAAAGTTTTGATTGGACAAAATGAGCAGAGACCACAAATCGCCTGACATAGTCGGACTGTCAAGGAAGTTTTATATGCATCATTTTTTGATGCAAAAGGCCCAGTCATCCAGGTACCTGTGTCTAACTCTGCTAGTGTCACTTGACATTTTAATGCCTCCAGAGTGTTGCCAAAAGTTGTGGAACACTACCGAACCACCCGTCTGTGCAGATTTTCTAAAGAAGCACAGCATCCAAACTTTGCCACATCCTCCATACTGCTCTGATTTAGCTCCAAGTGGCCAAATCTCATTATCAAAGATTTGCTGAGGGGCAGACAATTTGAAAGCTGTCATATGGTTGGAAGTGCAGTTTTCCATATGAATACCACATCAAAAACTTTAATACAAAATGGCATTTAATAATTGGATCATAAGACTGAGAGAGTGTGTAGAGGTGCATGGGGAGTACTCTGAGGGGATGCACTGAAGTACTGTTCACAAATAAAGAACTTTGATGTACAGTGCTCTAATAGTCAGAACTTTTAAATACCCCTCAACCTTTTGTAGATAGAAGGTGGGGTACGATTCATAATGGATCAGAAGCTGACTTTAATTGATTACATTTGAAAGTAATTGACATCAGGTCTGGGGACAAATTCGGTTATAATTATGATGGTTTTAGAAAACAAATTACATTCATTATGCCAAAATATTAATAACTAATAAATTAATTAAGTTATTTATTTTCATTAGAGTTGGACACAATGAAAGGTGAAGTGACATAGTGTGTTAACAGATGTGAGAATGTTGAAAGCCAATTTGGTTAGAAGTGTTTGAGCAGTTTTTAGTTGTTGAAAGATTGTCCTATTCTAAGTAATAAAGTGGAAATATTTTTGTCTAATCAACATCATTATTAAATCTTGCAATACTTTCATGTAAGAATGCAAGAATGCAGCTCTGCAAATTATATCTAAACTGGTCCATCAAATTTAGAGGAGAGATTATTAATTTAAAAATTCATTCAACATTTGGTAAATGCATCAATATTGTAGATCAGATCAGCATCATATGTATGAACTTTAAACAGTCTGCTGTCTGAATGATCCATGCCAAATTTGTTCCAAAGTACTTGGTATTTTTTGTTGTTTGAAAAGTCATTTGAATCATTCTGTTATAATAGCAATGGCCATACTGGATGGTGGATTTGCATCATTTATATCCTCTTCACAGAACATACTGCACAGAAATATATCCATGCCATAACCTTATTTGACCTCTGTGTCATGTAAAACTTATTCAACTGTCTCTATGAATTAGGATGGACAACCTTTGCCACTGCAAGAGAGCCCATCTAGATTAAAGTAAAGTGAAACTAGTCCATCTAGATTAAGGTAAAGGGAAACTAGCCCATCTAGATTAAGGTAAAGGGAAACTAGCCCATCTAGATTAAGGTAAAGGGAAACTAGCCCATCTAGATTAAGGTAAAGGAAAACTAGTCCATCTAGATTAAGGTAAAGGGAAACTTGCCCATCTAGATTAAGGTAAAGGAAAACTAGCCCATCTAGATTAAGGTAAAGGAAAACTTGCCCATCTAGATTAAGGTAAATGGAAAATAGCCCATCTAGATTAATTTAAAGGGAAACTAACTAAAAGTGGTTTGTGAGCTTATGTTTTAAATTTGTATTCAGAATGTTCCAAGATTTCTATTCTAGCCCATTACTTGAAAATGCCAAGAATTCTATCCTGGTCCATTGCTTGTAAGTGCCAAGAATTCTATTCTGGCCCATTACTTGAAAATGCCAAGAATTCTATCCTGGCCCATTGCTTGTAAGTGCCAAGAATTCTATTTTGGCCCATCTCTTGTAAGTGCCAAGAATTCTATCTGGTCCACTGCTTGTAAGTGCCAAGAATTCTATCTGGTCCATCGCTTGTAAGTGCCAAGAATTCTATCCTGGCCCATTGCTTGTAAATGTCAAGAATTCTATCCTGGTGCATTGCCTGTAAGTGCCAAGAATTCTATCCTGGCCCATTGCTTGTAAATGTCAAGAATTCTATCCTGGCCCATTGCTTGTAAATGTCAAGAATTCTATCCTGACCAATTACTTGTAAGTGTCAAGAATTCTATCCTGGCCCACTGCTTGTAAGTGCCAAGAATTCTATCCTGGGTCATTGTTTGTAAGTGCCAAGAATTCTATCCTGGTCCATTGCTGGTAAGTGTCAAGAAATCTATCATGGGCCCATTACTTTATGCAATCAAATTCAGGCAGGTTGTAAATGTGTTTACTAAATTAATTTAGTTTCAAAATAAAAGGATTCATTGGATCACATGTACGTAGGTGAAGTAAACAAAATATTCCAACTTGTGCCTCAATACCTCCATCACTTGTGCCTCAATATCTCCATCACTTGCGCGTCAATACCTCCATCACTTTCAGTATACTTTTAATTATGTTCTGCATAAAGATATTACTGTAGATTTAGTTCAAGCACAGTGACAAAAAACTCACTGTAGGCATTTGAAACTGGGAGTCTTGGACTCTCAGTCTACAGGTATTGGGGTCCTGATAAGAAACCTGGGAGTCCAGGTGAGAAAAGGGAAAATCCTTCAAAGCACTGGCATAAAATCATTATGTTCAAGGCAAACTGATATAGAACTTCTGTTCATGCAATTCATTTTCTTGTGAACTGTTAGGGAAAATGTACATCATCTGGATTCTGAGTTTCAAAAAACTTACGAGTCCAAGGCAAATTACTGAAGGTCCACAAGACTGTATCTAAGAACAATGGGAGTCTAAAACAAGCATTGGATGGACCAGGATGTATTGGAAGTGCTTACAGCGAACTCTGTGACACATCAACTTTATTTTGTTTTTTAGAAGCTGATATCATTTAGGACCACTCTGCAAAGTATTTTAAAAATCTGGATGTATGAAATGGATAAAATGTTGTAAAGATGTCTGATCCATGGAGAAAAAAATCCCATTGAATCCAGTGTAGCAGCAGAACCTAATTCAAAGGGACTATTTCTATGATACCCATATTCAGAAACTAATTTTGGTGACTATCCCCTTTTTCATTTTGATATACTTACTACCATACAATCTTTAAATTATTTAAACATGAAGAATTTCTTGACGTGAATATATTAATTGGAAGCAAGTGTTTCACATGTCATTTTGGGAGATTGTTTGCAAGGGGAAGAGGGCAGTGTTTCATTTCCTGAACTGTTAGTGAATGGACTTTTCTAGATTTCAATAATATATACATCAGTCTGCAGACTGAATGACATTTCAGACTGGTACCATGCCTCTGTCTGCAGACTGAATGAAATTTCAGACTGGTACAACACCTCAGTCTCCAGACTGACATTTCAGACTGGTACCACATATCTGTAAAATTACAAAAACTGATAATGCCATAAATTTGTTTTTCACTCTCAATTTTAATATTCGTCCACAGGAATTGATTATACATTAGTCATATGATTTTACCAGACTCAATCAGGAGCTTCATAATCTCAAAGAACCCCTCCTTTGTAGCGATGTGGAGTGCACTCTGTCCGTCATTAGTTCTGCATTCCTTGTTTATCTTAGGCTAAAACAGTAAAACAAAAAAACACAAACATGAGCTTATATCATTATTAAATGTACTTAATGGGGACTGTACATACCTATATTCACAGTGAAAATTTGAATGCATGGACTAAAAACAAAACAACCTGGGCTACTATTGGTAAACAGTGACATTCAAAACTTATTATATCAATGATCAAAACACTGAAGTTTAAAATGTCTTGGAAAATGTTTGTCCATACTGTGGAAAGCCTGGACAGTTCACTTAACCACAGTGTAATCAACAGTTACAAAGCTCACCTCTATTTTCACTAGTCTCCAGTAGCCATTATAGACATTATCATGCAGAAATAAATTCAGACTAAAGTGATATTGGCCCCTTTTCCAACTGAAGATTTCTGTGCAGTCTTTTTTATCTTTACATTTGAACTTTTAATCATTTTAAAATATGAAATTTGAACTTTTAATTGGTGCTATATGACCAGTATTGTGCTGCTATATTGTGATATCCCATCTATCTACCTACCTACTGTGACAGGGCATAAAAGACATAAAAGAATAAAAAAGAACAATTTTCTATCATATCAAAGTAGAGATAATAAGTTGATAATAAACAAATTAATGTTATTTTTTTAATAAATGTTTTCAAAATCGTTGTTCGTAAAATCAAATTGAAAAGCTATTATCATTATCCACCCCTAGAAGCCAGACATTACTGGGTGAAAGTCGCAGGATTTGAATACCTCTGGAGTTAGAGTCAGCAGTACATAGTTCATGCATCAATAATTACCTTGATTTACCACAGGTGAGACCTCACATGAAAAGCATGCAGCATGCAGTCTACTCACCTAATTCCTATACTAGTTCACATGTACAATACACAGTTAACATACTAAGGGTTAAATATTACAATATACAATCAATTGAAAGTTTACCATTGAATAAACATATTTATTTGTACTTCCAACTGCCTTTGTCACAAAGGGCCTTTTGGGTAGGGTAGGATGTACATAGGTCTAGCATAGCTGAATCAATGTGATCCTAAACACAAATACTTAACTCATGTTAGTAAAGCATAAAATGTAGGTCATGGTGACCTGTGGTTTTAAGGGAATTGAAGCAATAGAGATGCATCCAATTTATAAAGTTTCATGACTGAAATATAAACAGCACCCAAGAAATGAACTTTAGACACAAAATTTGAACAAGGTCACTGAGAATGAAATATAGGCCACAGAGATTTATTTTGGGAAAAAGGATATAGAACTTATCAGGATGCATCCACTCACCAAGTTTCATGATTCTAGGATAGTATGCATATAAAATGCCAAAAACTTGTGGCTATAAGCTAAATGCAAAACTTAACCTAAACCAGTAAAATGTGAAATATAGGTCACAGTGATCTTTTATGGTATGTATGTGGTACCAAGAGATGTATAAAATCACCTAGTTTAAGGAGTACATCAATAATAGTACAAATGTAAAACTGAAACAAAGTCAGTGAAGTGTAAAATATGGATCACAGTGACCTACAGTTAAGATGAGGGTGTATCAAGATGCATCCTCTCACCATGTTTCATGATTCCAGGTGTAGCAGTATTGTACAGTAGATAAAACACCAATGTAGTCATGAGCTAAATGCAAAAATATAAGCTAGTAAAATTTTCAATGTAGGTCACAATGACCACCTTTTGTTGTAATGGTGTTGTACTAATAGGGATACATACAATCACCCAGTTTGATGATTCCAGCATAAACAGTGCTTGAGACTGAAATCAAGGCAGTGAAACATGAAATATGGATCACAGTGACCTGCTTCTGTGATGAGGGTGTAGTATTCATGAAGATACAGCCCCTCACCAAATTGTATGAATCTTGGTACAACAATATGTATACAGGGTGCTAAAAAAAACTATCTGGTTTTGAGCTAACCCCAAAAAATGTAACCTACCCCGTAAGCCAGTAAAATGTGAAATGTAGGTCACAGTGACATTCTTTTGTTCTAAGGGTATGGTACTAACAGAGATGCATGCAATCATCTAGTCTGATGGTTCTAGCATGAACAGAGCTTGAGCAATAAACTTAACACACAACATATAACGAAAGTCACAATGACCTACCTTTGGATTAAGAGTGTAGTACTCATCAAGATGCATTCCCTCACCAAGTTTCATGAATCTAGGTATAATAGTATATATACACACTGGGTGCTAAAAACTATTTGGTCATGAGCTAAATGCAAAAACATTATCTATGCCAGCAAAATATGAAATGTAGGTCACAGTGGCATTCTTGTGTGGTAAGGGTGTGGTATTAACAAAGATGCATACAATCATCTAGTTTGTTAATTCTACCTCAAACAGAGCTTGAAAAATAAACCTCAAACATACAATATAACCAAAGTTAGTGAAGAATGAAATATAGGTCACGGGGACCCACCTTTGTGATAAGGGTGTAGTACTCATCAAGATGCATCCCCTCACCAAGTTTTATGATTTCAGGCATAAAAGTATGAACATAGTGTGCACAAAATTACAACTAATGTACATGTTTGTACCAATTTAGCCCTCCCAGCCCACTCCACTGGGGGTAGGTGTAATGAAACCCACTCAAAACTGTTGCCTAGGAACTAGGAAGTAAGACTGATTGACATTCATTGAGGGTGTACATATGTATATGCTTTTATCTGTGTGGACGCCGATGCTGGGGGTAGTACAATAGCCAACCTCTACTTCATAGAGGTGAGCTAAGATCAGGAATATTTGTTGTCAAATCATACACTCGTTACAAGTAATCATTAGCAAACAATCAAAACATTGATTCCATCACCAACAATAGCATTCAGTGTGCATCTGAGACTACAGTCTCATTTGACCACATCTCTCATGTGGTTCCGTGAGATCTCTGCCAAACGAGTGTCTGGTAAAAAGCTGGGTTTTCCTTTTAACGCCAGATCAAGGTTATCCCAAAATTTGAAAAAGTGATTTGACTGACTGATGAGATGAGATGAGATGATGTAATACATTGTTATGATATTGAGATGATGTCATGTTTTGCCTAAGAATGGATAGTTTCATTGGCTGATTGAAACATGCCTCTGCATCAGTGTCAGCTTACAAAGTGATGTTAAATAATATCCTTTTAAGCTTACAATAGAATTTTGTCTTGAATGATTGCAGAAAGTACATGTAGATAAATTTTGTGATAAGAAGAAGTATTTTT
The DNA here is from genome assembly GCA_029931535.1 of Margaritifera margaritifera. NCBI lineage: Eukaryota > Metazoa > Mollusca > Bivalvia > Unionida > Margaritiferidae > Margaritifera > Margaritifera margaritifera. The sequence continues at coordinate 737,855 of JAQPZY010000969.1, forward strand.
GTTGTTGCACTTCTACAAATTTAGAGTGAAGCACCTTCAATCAGTAAGAGAATTCAATGAAGCATTTTACCAGACCAGTACCATATATACTCAATTATAAGTCAGGTCCAACAGTGCATAGACCCTGATCTGCCATTACATAATACACCATTATATATGGGTCTTGCAGTTTATTAGGAGTAATCAGTAGAACAAACAACATAGATTCTGATCTGCCGGCACATTATGCGATTGCATATCAGGGCCTATGTTGTTTGCAGTCAGACCTGACTTATAAGCGAGTATATACAGTATTTCCATAAATCATTTCCACACTTCCATGTTGTCCGATTTCCATGTTGATCATTAAAATAATGAGGGTAGTGAGATGCAAAAGTTGTATGGCTGATCGTGATATATCATAGCTCAAGTCTTTTTATTACAAAGATTGTTAACATATTATCTGGTAAGTGTCCATCACTAAAATAATTTGGCTGAAGTTTTCAAATCACTTAAATCTGGAAGATTCCTAGCGAGTAGGTTTCAAACATTATACATAACAGACGTCCTTCACAAATCATTTTGCATGTGTTGCTCATGTTCGAAATACTATAGCCAATATTACATGTGCAACTTACAATCCCTATGTCCAAAAGTGCAAGAATGATGGATTGCACATAAAAAAAGCAATAAATTAAAGTTATGAGTACTGAAACTTTTGGCCTATTTGTTTTGTTATTTACCACAAGTAACAAAGAAATAAACATGTCCTCTTGTGAGTGTTTTAAGTTACCTCCAAGTGTATGTGTACTGACTTTGTTACACTTTTGCTGGCATTCATTGCTGCTGTGAGAGTGTAATTGAGTGACACTTGGTGGTGTAATTTTGGTACTGTTTATACTATGGTCATCAGGTAGATGCTTGTGGCCAAATCAAATACAAAATCATTGGCACAAATTTTGGTCTACTTGGCCAAATGCAGATTCTGTTGTATATTTAACGTTATTGCTTAAAGGACCATAAAAAATGGCAGTACAACCTATATTTTCTAAATCACAGTTTAATTCCCTTACTACAGTGTAGTGAATACCTGACTACAGATATTACACTTTTTGCAGTATGGTCAAATGAGTGGGAATTTTGCACACAAAAGCACTGTAAATGACTCACCATCTTCAGCAGATAGTCCACAATGTCTCGCCTGTTGTTGTACACGGCTAGATGAAGACCGGTGTGACCAGTGTTTTCCCGCTGGTCATTTATATCTGCTCCCATCTGCAACAGTTTCTTCACAGTGCTACAAAATATGTTATGATTCTCCTTTTACATCGGCTGATATTCTCATAAATGTTGAATAAACAATTCAAAATCAAATTCTCTAAAAAAAGATTTTATTTTCACACCCTGTAACTTTATTTGTAGTAAGAACCATTTGAATTGTAGGGTTTTCTTCATTTTGTTTTGTTTGTATCTTTAATTTATGTGAAATAAACATACTTTCAGTGTAATATTTTTTTTTTAGGTATGAGGTACACCAGAATTGGATTGCTGAGCTAAAACAATTTAAAAAATGCAGAATATGAAATCTGGTCTTGCATTATTATATGTGTTGCATACCTCTTTGATGCTCTATACTAACTGCATACCTCTTGCACAATCTATATTTGTTGCATACCTCTTGCATTATTACTGCATACCTCTTGCATGCTCTAAATGTACTGCATACCTCTTGCAGACTTTATTTGTTGGACACTTCTTGCATAATCTATGTTGCATACCTCTTGCATGCTCTATACTAACTGCATACCTCTTGCACACTATATTTGTTGTATACCTCTTGCACTATTACTGCATACCTCTTGCATGCTCTAAATGTACTGCATACCTCTTGCAGACTTTATTTGTTGGATACTTCTTGCATACTCAATATGTGCTGCATACCTCTTGCACACTATTTATTGCATACCTCTTGCATGCTCTATACTTGTTGAATACAACTTTAATCTTGCTCTTGTAATGTTTGAGGCCTCCCACACATATTTATCCCTTTGTAATCCAGTTGCAGAATATATTCGAAATGTATTGTTTTCAAAATTAGTTTGTAAGGTATTGTATATACTTGCTAATAAGTTGGGTCGAACTGCAAGCAACATAGACCCAGATATGCTATTGCATAATGCACTGGCAGATCTGGGTCTTGCAGCTTGTAATTGGACCTAACTTATAAGCGGGTATATACTGTATTTGCAAATGCTCTGCACGAGTGAGGTGCAAACAGTCTGCAAACACCGCTTGTTGGGCAGCAAAGGGATTACAAATTGTTACTTATTAATGCAAAACTTTTGCAAATACTGTCTTCCACTAATTTTTCTTTTGCAAAATAGGTACCTGGAAAAATAATTCCAGTTAAATTAATTAGACTCAGCTACAGTACACAAGCAAAGGTTTCAAAAACAAGGACTTAACATTTTTTGTGCTGCAAATATTTTGCAAACACTGACTTTGACCTTTCAGATTTCCACATGCTTTATGATATGATACTGTACCATATGGTTACTCAAACCCTAAAAAAGAAACCTCAGTTGTTAGTAACTCAATGAACCACAATACCAAATATAAAATACCCTCCCTCCATTTGTTAAGAAATTCATGTTACCAGAAAATGTGACTGACAGTAAATAACACTAAAAGGTGATTAAAGAATTTTTTAAAAAACAAACCTTTTACCCAAAAAGAATAAAACGACTTACCTTACAAGAAAATGACTAACAGTATTGTTTTCCTTCAACATATTTTGCATGCCAATAATTTGCTTACATGCAATCTTTTATAACCTCTATTTAAACAACATATATTTTCAACAAATGTAACAATTGCACACAAAAGGAAAGTAAATTATTGCGGTATGGGGATTCATATAAGAACAAATATATCGTGCCATCTTATTTTTACTTGAGAAAAACATTTTATCAATGTATGAATAATATCTTTATAATTTTTTAAATACATAATACAATTAATAATCAGAATGATGTATTCAAATGCCTGAAATTTATCAAGTTTGATGATCTATAGGAATCATATGATTTACTACAGTAGACTCATTTATGCATCCTGAATGTGCTATGCTATAGTAGACTCATTTATGACTCCTGAATGTGCTTACTATAGTAGACTCATTTATGCCTCCTGAATATGCTATATTATAGTAGACTCATTTATGATTCCTCAACATTTTATACTATTGTAGACTCATTTATGACTCTTGAATGTGCTGTACTACTGTAGTCTCATTTATGTCTTCTGAATATGCTATACTCCAGTAGACTCATTTATGACTCCTGAATATGCTATATTATAGCAGACTCATTTATGCCTCTTGAATGTGCTGTACTACTGTAGTCTCATTTATGTCTTCTGAATATGCTATACTCCAGTAGACTCATTTATGACTCCTGAATATGCTATATTATAGTAGACTCATTTATGCCTCTTGAATGTGCTGTACTACTGTAGTCTCATTTATGTCTTCTGAATATGCTATACTCCAGTAGACTCATTTATGACTCCTGAATATGCTATACCACAATAGTAGACTCATATGCCTCCGGAATGTGCAATTACTTTTTAAGTTATTTCACAGTATATCTCTTTCATTTTGCAATGAAGAATATAAAGAATATAAATTGTAGTGCCAAATAATATTGTTGTAAATGAAATAAAAGTGTGAATGGTGAACAAATAATTTACACCAAAAAGATATTTCAATAGTGAAATTCCGGAGGTCTGCTGAATTCCAGGGCAGGTGCTCTATCATAATTTAGGCTTAGCCATGCTTGCTGTCCTATTTCTGGTGAATTTTAAATGTCAATATTTGGCTGTTGTGTTCACTTTTGATTTTTCCAACATCGTGTGATAGATAAATATCCTAGGATTCACACACTGACAATAGATTTTGGAGACAACATTCAATTACAACCCGAAGTAGAAAGGATATTGGATTCAAACAGATAACTACATTGGATGTTGAGTCTAAATCTGCTTTCAAAAATTAGTAGTCAGTGTACCAGACATTATGATGATGGATTTTGCCAGAGCAGGAAGAAAGATTGTATTTATTACTCTGGGAATAAATTATTTTTATGGCTATCACTTCTTCTGTTACTGAGCAAGCTGTTTCTAATTATGTTGATTCAAAGTGGTGTACCATAATATTTCCAATAAATAAGGCTAATGTGTTGATTCAAAGTGGTCTGTACCATAATATTTCCAATAAATAAAGCTAATGTGTTGATTCAAAGTGGTGTGTACCATAATATTTCCAATAAATAAGACTAATGTGTTGATTCAAAGTGGTGTCTACCATAATATTTCCAATAAATAAGGCTAATCTGTTGATTCAAAGTGGTGTGTACCATAATATTTCCAATAAATAAGGCTAATGTGTTGATTCAAAGTGGTGTGTACCATAATATTTCCAATAAATAAGGCTAATGTGTTGATTCAAAGTGATGTCTACCATAATATTTCCAATAAATAAGGCTAATGTGTTGATTCAAAGTGATGTCTACCATAATATTTCCAATAAATAAGGCTAATGTGTTGATTCAAAGTGATGTCTACCATAATATTTCCAATAAGGCTAATGTGTTGATTCAAAGTGATGTCTACCATAATATTTCCAATAAGGCTAATGTGTTGATTCAAAGTGATGTCTACCATAATATTTCCAATAAATATGGCCAATGTGTTGATTCAAAGCGGTGTCTACCATAATATTTCCAATAAATAAAGCTAATGTGCTGATTCAAAGTGGTGTCCACCATAATATTTCCAATAAGGCTAATGTGTTGATTCAAAGTGATGTCTACCATAATATTTCCAATAAGGCTAATGTGTTGATTCAAAGTGATGTCTACCATAATATTTCCAATAAGGCTAATGTGTTGATTCAAAGTGGTGTCTACCATAATATTTCCAATAAGGCTAATGTGTTGATTCAAAGTGGTGTCTACCATAATATTTCCAAAAAAAAGGGCTAATAAATTGATTCAAAGTGGTGTCTACCATAATATTTCCAATAAATAAGGCTAATATGTTGATTCAAAGTGGTGTCTACCATAATATTTCCAAAAAAAAGGGCTAATAAATTGATTCAAAGTGGTGTGTACCATACTATTTCCAATAAAAAAAGGCTCATGTGTTGGAGTAATTTCACAAATTGTCATTTATTTGGAAGCATAATATTTTAAATAAAATAAGGTTAATCTGTTGGAATTATTTCACAAATTGTCATTTAAATGGAAGTTTGTGAGATTTTTCATCGGTGGAACTTAATTATTTTCCATTTATACGTATACATTCTATCAAGCAAACAACATTAATTTGAGGACATGATTTCCTGTCAAGCCTGTTAGGAGGTAGGAGTGGGGAGAAGCTTTATTTAACCCTAAGTGTTTGTGTGTTTATAAAATATGTGCAGTAAAGCTGATTTACATAATGTTTTCAGATTACTTGCAGCTGGATTCTGTAGCAAAGGGATGGCAAAGGGTCAATGTGGCTGTGCCCACTGAGTCTTTGCAAAATATTTGCAGCAAGTATTTGCAGAATATTTGCAGCAAATGCCTTCTTGACTTTACACATTCACCTTTGTCTCGTCTTTACACATTCACCTTTATCTTGTCTTTACACATTCACTCTTATCTTGTCTTTACACATTCACCTTTATCTTGTCTTTACACATTCACCTTTAATATCTTGTCTTTACACATTCATCTTAATGTCTTGTCTTTACACATTCACCTTTAATGTCTTCTCTTTACACATTCACCTTTAATATCTTGTCTTTACACATTCACCTTTGTCTTGTCTTTACACATTCATCTTAATGTCTTGTCTTTACACATTCACCTTTATCTTGTCTTTACACATTCACCTTTGTCTTGTCTTTACACATTCACCTTTATCTTGTCTTACACATTCACCTTTATCTTTTCTTACACGTTCACCTTTGCAAAGTGTTTAAAAAATAGTTGTAGCACACTGTTCCAAATCTAAAGACTAGAATATTCACAGCAGATATTTGCAAAAAGATTTAACAAAGCATACTGCAATAGATTTACATAGGGATGGAACATATTTTGCAAATACCCCATGTATGTGTGGGCTTGCTCTTATAATGTGTATCCATCTGACTATAAATGTTTCTTTAGGAAAGTATCATTTCTTTGTGGAAGAAGAATGAATGCTGTATGCAGATCTGTTACACTATTCATGCAACCGTGTATTAATGCATAAATCCATGGACAGGCAGGGTTACATAGTTCAGTATGTCATTTTTATGTATTAATGCATACATCCATGGACAGGCAGGGTCACATAGTTCAATATGTCGTTTTTATTTATTAATGCATACATCCATGGACAGGCAGGGTCACATAGTTCAATATGTCATATATTAATGCATGTATCCATGGACAGGCAGGGTCACATAGTTCAATATGTCATGTATTAATGCATATATCCATGGACAGGCAGGGTCACATAGTTCAGTATGTCATGTATTAATGCATACATCCATGGAGAGGCAGGGTCACATAGTTCAATATGTCATTTTTATGTATTAATGCATACATCCATGGACAGGCAGGGTCACACAGTTCAATATGTCATTTTTATGTATTAATGCATAAATCCATGGACAGGCAGGGTCACATAGTTCAATATGTCATTTTTATGTATTAATGCATACATCCATGGACAGGCAGGGTCACACAGTTCAATATGTCATTTTTATGTATTAATGCATAAATCCATGGACAGGCAGGGTCACATAGTTCAATATGTCATTTTTATGTATTAATGCATACATCCATGGGCAGGCAGGGTCACACAGTTCAATATGTTATTTTTATGTATTAATGCATACATCCATGGACAGGCAGGGTCACACAGTTCAATATGTTATGTATTAAAAGCATACATCCATGGACAGGCAGGGTCACATAGTTCAATATGTCATTTTTATGTATTAATGCATAAATCCATGGACAGGCAGGGTCACATAGTTCAATATGTCATTTTTATGTATTAATGCATACATCCATGGACAGGCAGGGTCACATAGTTCAATATGTCATTTTTATGTATTAATGCATACATCCATGGACAGGCAGGGTCACATAGTTCAATATGTCAATTTTCTCTAAACAAGAAGGCCAGGACCTGCATGTCGAGCCCACCATCAAAGCATTGCTGTAAGATGTGTGACCTTGACCTCAAGGTCAAAAGGTTGAGCACATCTTACAATGAATTGCCTCATAATGATTCATTTAAAGTATGAAAGAAATCTATAAAGGTGTTTAGGAAATATAAGTAAATGAAAAAACTAACAAAAAATAAGGTAAATTTTCTATGACCCTGACCTTAACCCCAACGTAAAAGGGAAAAGCAAGCAGGTCAGCATACCTGCCATAGACCAACATGTCATGCAAAAAACACAATATTTTATTCCCAAACAATCGAATGGTTGAGTTTCAAAAAACATGATTTTCAGTAATCTTATCCCCCTGCACCCCCCCAAAAAAAAACCCCAGAGAGAAAGAGGTAGAGAGAGACCTTTCTTTACTACCATGATATATGCCCATAACTGGTAGCCTGAATAAACAGTCTTGCTTAGAGTTCATGTAAAACCATCCTTGGGGCAATACAGTTGATTGTCATAGAGGCAATTAAAACGGTAAGACAATCAGAGATAAACAACCACCATTTCACAGATTATTTAATTGGCTGACAGTAGCCAGGGTAACGTTTCTTTGCAGTCAGATTTTACTCCATATATAAAACATAAAACATAATTATTTTGGTAGTTGAAATAGTGTGATTTGGAAACTCTTGATTAATGGAGTCTGACTTTGTTAAGCCACAGCAGCAGAGGTGGGGTGCATTTCATTCCTTGTACATATTGCAAACTCCATATCGATATTATTTATTCTGGAGTGTGTGACATCCATCAACATAGAAGCACCACCCAGCATTGGGACCGTGTCACAAGAGCTGAAATACTTTTCTGCACAGCACAATCTGGCATTTGCAGTTGCAGATCATGTTTCAGACCTGCATGTTTGACATTCATCAAATCAATGCAGATGCAGAAAGGTCATTTTCAATGCTGAGAAAAATTCAACAAGATCTTCAGGAAGTTCTGAACAACTGACAGCAGCAAAGATGCAGAAAAGTCATTTTCAATGCTGAGAAAAATTCAACAAGATCTTCGGGGAAGTTCTGGACTACTGACTGCAGCAAAGATTACATCCAATTAAGACTGTATTTCATTGTCCAATGGATTATAAAGACAGAAACTTGGTGTATTTTTTTATTTAATGTCTGTGTGGATGTGATTATGTGAGTGTAGGCACATATGTTTGTGGTGATGATATTTGACAGTTCTAAGTCTACCAACTATTTTTTTTGCAAGTGTGTTAAATGCTTCAAAGAAAACAGATGTCCTTTTCTCTTATTTAAATTTGAATTTCCAGACATTTTCTATATGTTCGTATGAGTAAATAACTTGTACAATGTCACTTTTGTTGGGTTGCACACACTGATGGGCCTCAAAACACACTTTTTTAGTCGCACCCCCCCCCCCCCCAAATGTCTGATAGGCTGGCAGGTATGATGTCAAAGAATAAATTGTCTCTGCTTCATAATGGTTTACATCAAATATGATGAGACTCTATCAAAGGGTTTAGGAAATATATACAAATGAGAAACTTTTACCAAAACCTTATCAAACTGTTGATGATGATGATACCACAGCCAGTGAAAAAGTGACTGATACATCTTGCTTCTCACTAATGTGGGCTTGAGAAAAACCATAGGGACAACAATCCTGTAATTATGATAATGGTCTAACTACTTTTCTAATTTCCTCTGATGACCTTTTTGTTCATAAGAACTGAACTTACTATATGTTTCCTTTTTTGCAAGCATAGCAGAAAGGGCTGAATCCCATCTTATCTTTACTGTTTATATCCAGCCTAGGCCATCCCAGAATAATACTGAGGAGCTCTTCATCATTGGAGTTAATGGCCTCATACAGTGGCGACTGGCTCAGGTTGTCCTGCAACGTGATGAAGCCAAATCATGTTTAAGATGGTGAATTGCTGCAAAATTTGGGAATCAAACATCTGTGAGTCTATCAAAGATACTTGCATGAAACTTTCACCTTTGAAACTCTTATTCCAAATATTTTCACAAATTTGAGCACAGCTATGACACTATGAAATTAGCTTAAAAATCGGAGATGTTTCTACAAAAAAAGGTTTACAAATGGATAAAATTGTAACCATAAGCATGAGCTTTATGCAATATATATATATATATATATATATATATATATATATATATATATATTTACACACACACATATATACATACATGCACACACACACCACAAAAATCTAAAGAAAATTACAAACAAAAGTTTAGTTCTACCCCTTAAAGATGCATCCTGACCCTCTTGATCTTGACATCAAGGTCAATACAAATATGAACCAATTTCTTGAGACCAATTCAACTTATATAATCATATTGATAAACTTGTGGATTTATCAATTAGAGTACATTAGAGTACATCTAGTATATGCTCCTCCTTTTACTTTTCAAAATGTGGCCTCTTCTTATTAAAACTTGGGAAAAAAGTCCCCAAAAATAAAAAGTCTAAATTTCCAGATACCATAAACTTTGAAACTGTATGGTAAAATTTTGGTAGTCTGTAAAAAGTGAAAGTTCTGCATTTTAACACAGAATTTTTGTAATTGTACAATTGTAGAAAGCTCTAACTAAGAATTTAATGAATAGGATATTTGACTTTCTGGTTTGGAACTAACTGCATTTTTTAAAAATTCAGTGGGGTATTTTTTGAACACTGGAAAACATAAACTTATGAAACAAGACTGACTCTTTATCATGAAGATGTTAATCATAACTTTTAGAATGTGTAAAATGGCTTAGTGACCAAGACTAATTCAGGGTGTATTCTATTATATGACTCTGTCTGAGTGAATGTTATTACAGTCATCAAGAACTATAATTTCAAACATGCATGAAACATTCGGAACTTGTCCTGATTGCATAGTTTATATTGATTGAATGCACCATAATAAAACATGGACTATGCTTAAGGCTGGAACAATATACTGACAGCTTTGGAGTAAATGCTTAAAATTAAATTGTTTTCTGTAATTTAAATGCATTTAATTTATTTTTAATGCATTTTAATCACTTTGTTTGTGTAAAATATGCAAATATACTTTTTATATAAAGCTCTACATATATATATATATATATATATCCATCAATTTGTACAAGCTGTTCAACTTGTAGCATAATCTTGATGACTATATACTGACTGTATGACAATATCTTGATAACTATATACTGACATAAATGTATGTCCTCCAAGTTCCCAGTTACTCAGACAGAAAAGTCAAACTTGGAAGACCATTTTAATTTATAGTTTGAAATTTCTCCAAGTGGTTGGAAAAAGCTGGCATCTCCAATGGTACTGGAACCAATGTTTGCCTGCAGAATTGATTATAAGAAATGTCATAGATCTCACTAGATTTGACTTCAAACCTGTGCACCTCATTTGGATTCCCTAAAAATTCAAAATTAGCTGTGGTTTACATTAATCAATAGTAATTTATGTTTGGTTTATTTCTGAGAAAGACTTACTTTTAAAGTTAGGCATAATTTTGAGTAAAACTAACAGTAGATAACTGATAAAAAGATTGTTTCTTAAATATCTTAAATAAGTAAAGTACATCACAATAAATTTGAAAAAATATTTAAATTTCATACTTTCCAACTTGAAATGATGATGAATAATTATAATTTTATTTATTTGAAGTATTATTTTTTGCAATTAGATTTTTACATATGGTTTAGAATATGTGTCTCTTCTATGAAGATATAAGTCTATCTCCAGTTGTAAATATATGATATACAGAACAATTTTGAAGATACAAGTCTATCTCCAGGTGTAAATATATTATATAAACCACAATTCTGAAGATACAAGTCTATCTCCAGGTGTAAATATATGATATACAGAACAATTTTGAAGATACAAGTCTATCTCCAGGTGTAAATATATTATATACACCACAATTCTGAAGATACAAGTCTATCTCCAGGTGTAAATATATTATATACACCACAATTCTGAAGATACAAGTCTATCTACAGGTGTAAATATATTATATACACCACTATTCTGAAGATATAAGTCTATCTCCAGGTGTAAATATATGATATACAGAACAATTTTGAAGATACAAGTCTATCTCCAGGTGTAAATATATTATATAAACCACAATTTTGAAGATACAAGTCTATCTCCAGGTGTAAATATATGATATACAGAACAATTTTGAAGATACAAGTCTATCTCCAGGTGTAAATATATGATATACAGAACAATTTTGAAGATACAAGTCTATCTCCAGGTGTAAATATATTATATACACCACAATTCTGAAGATACAAGTCTATCTCCAGGTGTAAATATATTATATACACCACTATTCTGAAGATATAAGTCTATCTCCAGGTGTAAATATATGATATACAGAACAATTTTGAAGATACAAGTCTATCTCCAGGTGTAAATATATTATATAAACCACAATTCTGAAGATACAAGTCTATCTCCAGGTGTAAATATATGATATACAGAACAATTTTGAAGATACAAGTCTATCTCCAGGTGTAAATATATGATATACAGAACAATTTTGAAGATACAAGTCTATCTCCAGGTGTAAATATATTATATACACCACAATTCTGAAGATACAAGTCTATCTCCAGGTGTAAATATATTATATACACCACTATTCTGAAGATATAAGTCTATCTCCAGGTGTAAATATATGATATACAGAACAATTTTGAAGATACAAGTCTATCTCCAGGTGTAAATATATTATATAAACCACAATTCTGAAGATACAAGTCTATCTCCAGGTGTAAATATATGATATACAGAACAATTTTGAAGATACAAGTCTATCTCCAGGTGTAAATATATGATATACAGAACAATTTTGAAGATACAAGTCTATCTCCAGGTGTAAATATATTATATACACCACAATTCTGAAGATACAAGTCTATCTCCAGGTGTAAATATATTATATACACCACAATTCTGAAGATACAAGTCTATCTCCAGGTGTAAATATATTATATACACCACAATTCTGAAGATACAAGTCTATCTCCAGGTGTAAATATATTATATACACCACAATTATGAAGATACAAGTCTATCTCCAGGTGTAAATATATTATATACACCACAATTCTGAAGATACAAGTCTATCTCCAGGTGTAAATATATTATATACAAATTTTGAATTAAATATATAATGTGGCTTATGGCTTACTTTTGAGAGAAAAACAATGTAGGACTTAGACAGCAAGTATTTCCTGTCTAAACCTTACCTTGCTGTTGATATCACATTGAAATTCCTGCAGAAGTTTCAGGCCCTTTTTGTTCCTCTGTTTGACAATGAGGAATATAGCGCTTTCCTCATTCTTGTTCGTGGCATTCTTGTTGGCCCCTTTTTCTATCAGCAACTTCATCACATCCAGGTGGCCCCTGAAAGGATCAGGTACAAGATCAAATTATACACAAGATCCAAACTAATCAACACTTTGTTTATTTGAACATGATGGTAATAGAAAAAAGGGTACTGGACCAATGGTGGTAAGTACTGTTTTGCATTTGACCATTACCATATGCACTAAGTTACACTGGGCCATGACTTAATTGCCAGATCAAATGAATGCTTTACCTCTTGGTTAAATGAGCCATAGCAAGTATCGTCATCAGTCAAATGCAAAATAGTGCATAGTGTCATCAGTCAAGTGCCATTTTTCTGTTACCATCTCAGTCTAATGCAAATATTGCAAATTAGTATTTATCCTGTGTTATGTGTTTGGTTTGATTTTTTCGACATTCATAACACTGGCATAACATTAGAACTGTGTCAGTTGCCAATAAAACACAGAACACAAGACGAATGAGTTGAGGACATACTTTCCATGTGGTAAGTAGACCATGCACCCCCATCAAGTAAAACCAACAAATGACTGAAAAACTCACACCTGCTATAACAATCACCTGAATATGTACCCCTGTCAAGTGAAGAAACCTCTATATAGCAATTACCTTTATATAGCAACTACCTGCATATATCAATTACTTGTATACAAAAAACTAACTGTATTTATCAATTACTTGTATACAACAACTACCTCTATGTAAAGGTCAAGAACCATACAGTATGCAGTTTTCGTTGATGTAAAACTTAGTGATGTGAACCAAAACGGCATATCTTAAATTTTGGCAATTTCAGATCTAGGGAGCTTACAATATAAGGTGATAACTTTTGATTGCATGTCCTTTTTGAACTCATCCCTGAGACCACTGAATCACTCAAATGTATCCACCATTAAAAACTGCCTGCTGTAAGATAGAATAAGTTTCATTTAAAACACAAGTCCCTTGATGTGATTGATGCTGTATCATGTCTGAAAAGACTTTACGGCAATTCAAGATAAGAGCATTGTATCTTTTTTACTGCTGATATTCTTGAGCAATACAACTTTCAAATTAGTCATTGTTGCAGCCACAATGGATGTAAGATCAGCACAATTTTCATTTAGGACAAAACTAGACACCATTATAAGACTTTTGGTGAAAACCCATTATATTGATATGACCATCCATTCAGGAGAATTAGTAACAAGATTTTTAATATGTTCATTGTGGCAGCCATATTTGAGGTCAGATTGGCACCATTTTTATTCAGGACCAACTAGATATCATAATTAGTCTTCTGGTGAAAACCCCAAGTTGATAGGACTTTCCATTTCGGGAGAGTAGTAATAACAAGATTTTCAAGATGGCTGCCATGGTGGTCAAACTGGATGTCAAATCAGTACCGTTTTCATTTAGAATAAACTAGACATCATAAGAAGTCTTCTGGTGAAAAACCCAGTGTTGATATGACTTTCCATCTAGGAGAATTGGCAATAAGATTTTCTAGATGGCCACTGTGGCAGCTACATTAAATATCAAATTGGCACAATTTTCGTTTAGGACCAATTATACATCATACAAAATCTTCTGGTGAAAAACCTATGCTGATATGACTTTCCATTCAGAAGGAGTAGCGATAACAAGATTTTCAAGATGGCAGTTATATTGGACATCAGAAAGGCACCGTTTTCATTTAGGACCAACTAGACATCATTCTTTTAGTGAAACCCCCATCTTGATATAACCTTCCATTCAGGAAGAGTAGCTATTACAAGATTTACAGGAAGTCCACTGTGGTGGTCATATTGGATGTTGAAGCACAACCATTTTCATTTAGGAATAACTAGATATCATAAGCAGTCCATTAGTGACAACCCCATGTTGATATGAGCATCCATTCTGGTGGAGTAGTGATAACAAGATTTTCAAGATGGCTGCTGTGATGGCCATATTGGATGTCTGAACAGCACCATTTTCATTTAGGGCCAACTAGACCTATGGATGAATGTGTGGGTAAAGTTTCATGGCAATCCTCCAAGTAGTAGAGGAGAAGTAACGATAACAAATTGTGCTCAAGGATGGATGGATGTTGGACACTGAACAATGGACAACAGACCATCCCATAAGCTCTTCTGGTCTAAAACCATTAGAGCTAAAAACAACAATACACATTTATCTGTATACAGAGATCATCTGTTCATGACAACTACTTGTAACTGGTCCCTTAAGTTGTCATCAAACAAAGGTAACAACACCTGTAAGTTATTACTTATTCTCCTTAAAGGTGGCCTAGAATATATACCAAATAATCTTCCAGGTGACTAGGTCGATCGATGGTAGTCAATAGGTCACATTAATTTGGGAAAAGGTTACATTTTGTATGGTTTCAATCATATAATTCTTGTTTGTTAAATGAGTGAATATCATCCATATTAAATTTCTTACCTTATTATTATATATCTGTATTTACAATCGAATGAAAATTTTAAATAGTTTCCATGTGATTCTTATGAGAAAACAATGTATGGTTGGATGACGAAAAGTGAAGAAAAAAAAACAATATTTCGCATGTAGCAAATCTGTACAATACTCCCTATTTTACTATTTAACTTTTTTAAAGTATGAGTGTCTTTTAATAAAGTCATCAACATCATTCAGGTGCCATATCCTTCCAGGATGTTGCCAATCATGTCTTCCACTGGTCTTGGTTTCTAGCAGTGCTCAACGCTTCATTTGGCTTGATGTTTAATGAAGTACCTGATACATATAATTTGACTATTACTTAATGAAATGGAATCCATCAGCATACTTGCCTTATAACAGGAACAGTCTGATAATGAAGGGAATTTAGGTGATGGATTGTTGTATTGTAAGTGCCACCTCCTCCCCCCCAATATTCATATGTGTAAAAACTCTGTTGGACATTAATGTCACAAGTGGAATTGATGCTTAAAGCACGATAGGGGTAGCTCAGCTGAGTGCTGTCTGATCTTGGTTCCAAAATGTTCTCAGATGCAGAAATCATTAGTTTTTGCCTAGACAAATTCCAACAAATGCCACAACCAAAACTGATGCATCCGTTTTTAAAAGATGATTGGTGGAAGTTCTGTAAGATATAAAAAGAGTTTTAAAAATTTTTTTTTCAACAACAGGCATATATTATTGCAGTTTGGCATCATTTGCATAAACTTAAAAGCCCTTTAATTCAGAATGCTTTCTGTAAAATTAGGTCAAATTCTGTCAAATGGTCTTTGAGAAGAAGTCATTTAAAGGATTTTTAATTATTAGTAAATGTGGACATATTTGATTGTGAATCAGTATCATTTGTATAAATCTGAAAGCCCTTAAATATCAAAATGCTGTAAAATTTGGTCACTTCTGCTGAGCAGTATGTGAGTCAAAGTTGTTTACAGCTTTATGTTTAATTTTTAAAATGTATTATATGAATTGTTTTCTATTTTTAGCAACAGTGACCACATCTGATGGTAGATCAGCATAATTTGTATAATATTGAAAACCTTCTATGGCCAGTATGATTTCTGTCAAATTTGGTCAAATTCTCTAGAGCGGTGTTTGAAAAGTTGTTTAAAGGTTATTCTATTGTTAGTGACAGCAGTCATATTTGATGGTGGATTGGTACCATTTGTACAAATCTGAAAGGTCATCACATTTTTATATTTTTAGCAATAGGGGTCATATTTAATACCAGATCTGCATCATTTGCATATATTTGAAAGGCCTTTATGCCAGGATTATGCTTTCTGTCAACCATGATCAAATTCTGTTCAGCGGTTTTGGAGAAGTCATTTAAAGTTTGTTCTATTTTTGGTAATGGTGACCATATTTGATGGCAGATCAGCATCATTTGTATACAGTTGAAAGGTCTTTATGCCAGAATGCTTCATATCCACCATGGTTGAAATTAGTCTGGTGGGTTTTGGGAAGAAGCTGAAATAGCAATTGTTGATGGACAACTGACACGTTTTTCTATTTTTAGTAATGGTGGCAATATTTGAAGGCAGATCAGCATCATTTAAACAACATGAAAGGTCTTTGTGCCAGGATGCTTTGTTTTAAATTTGATCAAATTCTTTTTAGCTCTTTTTGAGAAGGTGTTGTTTTTAAGTTTTAATGGTTTTAGTAATGGTGGCCATATTTGATGGTGAATTGACATTATCTGTACAAATTTGAAAGCCCTTCATGCCAGGATGCTCTCTGCCAAATGTAGCAAAATTGGTTCAAAGGTTTTTAAGAAGAAGTTTAAAATAGCAACTGTTGACAGATGCGTGACAAATGCATGGCCATACAATAAGAGGACTTTGCCTTATGGTCTGCTGAACTAAAACAAATATCAAAATATCATCATTCTGTGAAATATAAATTATGGATTTTTTTTATACTTGTCTATGTTCAACTTACACTTGTAAAATAAAAATCCATAATGTACCCTTCACTGTAGAAATAAATGTAACATCTTGAAGTAATACTTTACAAATGGTATTAAATAAATATTATGTGGCACTAGATAGATGGTGTGTGATCAGTATACTTGTCTGAGGCCACAAGCAGTGGTGTGCTGCCATCACGGTCCACATCATCCAGTGGGACACCCTGCTGACATAGGAAGTCCACAATCTCCACATTACCACAGTTACTGGCCACATGAAGTGGTGTTTTCTCCTCCTCTTCCTTCAATAGCATCTAAAATGGGTCAAAGTTAAAATCATGGTGAACTTGATACCAGATTTGACCCTGAAGACTTTAAATAGTACAGTGTACAACTGGATCTCAGCAAAGACTTTAGAAGACTTTTTTAAAAAAGTATAGTGTATAACTGACTCTCAACAATCAAAACAAACTGAATATCTACATGAATGCTAAGATAATTTGGATAAAGTGATACATTTTGTTGAGGTCTGCATAAAGAAAACCAGCTCTGTAATTTAGAACGTCTTAAAGTTACACCAATATCATACAAATCTTGTATAGTTGTGGCTAAATTCAGTCAATTTTTAGCCAGTAATTTGATTCAACAAGGGCTCTGTGAAAGTTGGTGTTTCACCTGCACCCCATACTATGATGTACTTCCACTGTATCTAACTTGAAAAATCTTGAACATAAAAATCTTGACAATGACACCACTAGTGAGGGATGAAAAATGATACAATGGTCACTCACTATAAAACACTCCAGTAAAACACTATCCCTAATATAACATAGATATGGTTATGGATCCCATTATAAAGTATCTCAGTATAACACTGTCCCTGATATAACATGGGTATGGTCATGAATCCCATTATAAAGTATCTCAGTATAACACTGTCCCTGATATAACATGGGTATGGTCATGAATCCCATTATAAAGTATCGCAGTATAACACTGTCCCTGATATAACATGGGTATGGTCATGAATCCCATTATAAAGCACCTCACTATAACACTGTCTCTAATATACCATAGGTATGGTCATAAATCCCCCAGTATAATGTGACCTCACCTATATCACATTACAATTTTATGGCTCCCCAGAACAGCGTTAAAGTGAGTGATCACTGTACCTACAGTATGTTTAGCTATTTACTTTTGCAGGTAAGAAACCAACAAATTAAAAAAGGAAATATACAAGAATGTGTATAACTCGAGGAAACTATCAAATCCAAACAAAAGGAGACAAAAAGATCTGGACCATCAATGAGATGGCACGGTATGCTAATAGTCCTGGAACATAATATGGTACGTAACAGCGTACATGTTATACTCTCATGAGAGCAGGCAATCCTCCTAGTATCAGCAATCCTTTGCATCCGTCCTAAAATCCTATCAATATTTGAAAATTCCTGTTGTGAAGGAAAAAAAAAAAAAAAATACAATGAGAAATTTCCAGGTCAGACACTATTTGTCACCAACATAAATCACCATATTGTTTGGTTAGTATGATCCAATCAACCAGATGCTTGCATGCTACATATAGAATTGAGAAGAAATCAGTTTAAAGTTCTTTATTATATGGCCCATACCTCAAAATGGTGAGTGCAAGAGAGATCATTAATAAGCCAGTTAGAGTTGAAGATGCTAGAACTTACCAAATCTAGATGACAGAAAAACCAAAGCACGAGTGACAAGAAGCTACATCTTGGGGTGAAATGTTTGACAATTTGGCAAATGGTGTTGCAATGTAAATTTGTCAACATAATGATGGTCAATGATGTGTCATTCTCCACCTTTGACAAATACTTTTTGGCACATCTATATTTTGGCAAAAGACTGAGATTCAGTGTGTAAATAAAACTGATCACTGCTGTTGTAGGTCAATGCTGAAATCTACAGGTAGTCAGAATTTTTTTTATGTTCTTCAGATATTTAGATTTTTTTCTTCAAATGCTAAGTCTTTTGCTGCAGTGGCTATGCATCATCTTCAGTTCAACAAGAGATCATCTGTCATTAATCCTATTTGTCTTTATATAACAAACCTGCATGTGCTGACCTTGTCTTAAACAAGAGGCCCAAGTAGATCTAAGATTGGTCACCTGGCTGACATCTGCCTAATAGCCAAATGCAAGAGCACTTGGCCAGGAAATCTAGGTCAGGAAGATACTTTCTATACAAATTTCTTACTATGCTGTTGATTGCATATATTATAAAAACAACTGTTTCCTGGTTTCTTTATGTTCTGGATCTTCACCCATATTTGATGACACATCAGAGTCATTTGACAAATACTGAACGGGATGCCAGGATACTTTCTGTCAAAGCTGATCAAATTCTGTTTAACATTTTTGTAAAGAAGTTGTTTAAAGGCTTTTCACTTTTTAGTAACCACAGCCATATCCAATGACAGATCAGCATCATTTGTACAAATTTGAAAGCCAATAATGCCAGGAAGTTTTAAAAAAATCTGATCAAATAATGTTTAGTCTTTTAAAGGCTTTTTTATTTATTTGTATCAGCAGCCATACTGATGACAGATTGGCTTCATTTCTAACTTTAAAAGCCCTTTATGCCAGGATGCTTCTGTTAAATTTGGTCAGATTCTGTTAAGTAGTGTTTGAGAAGAATAACAGCAACCATATTTTATAGTGGATTGGCATCATTTGTACAAATCTGAAAGCCCTTTCTGCCTGAATGCTTTCAATCAAATTTGCTCAGATTCTTGTGAGCAACTATTGAAAAGAATTTGTTTAAAGGTTATTCTATTGTTAGTAATGGTAGCAATATTTGAAAGTGGATTGGCATCATTTGTACAAACTTGAAGGCCCCTTTTCCCTGGATGCTTTATATCAAATTTGTTCAAATTCTGTTGAGTGTTTTTTGAGATATTTGATGGCAGCTCAGCATCATTTGCATAAATTTTTGAAAGCATGTCATGCCAGGATGCTTTCTGTCAAATTTGGTCAAATTCTGAAATTTTCGAGTAGTTTCTGAAAAAAAGTCATTTAACATTTTTTATATATATTTTTAGTAATAGGGATTATATTTAAAGTTGGATCAGCATCATCTGAATAACTCTGAAAACCATTTATGTCAGGAAACTCTCGTCCAAATTAGTTCAAAATTGGTCATTCTAAGTAGTTTTTGAGAAGTTTAAATAGTAATTGTTGATGGATGCACAACACAACATATGCATGGCCATACCATAAGCTAACTTGACCTTATAGCCTGGCGGGCTATAAATGGCAGTTGGGAAGGCATATATCCAACAAACATTTGCCTTTAATGCTTGAATGGACGAAAGTAAAGGCTTTTATTTAAGTGCTCAGTATCAAGTTGAAGAAGTGACAGGGATAGGTCATGTGATCATTTTCTATACTGCAAATTGGTAGCAATATTGGTGTATTTTAATAATGAGAATATAAGGTAATGATGTTATCTGCTTTACTGTGAATAAATTAGGCAGCTGTAAAGAATTTGTTATGCTCTTCAGTTACATGTACCAT
Source organism: Margaritifera margaritifera (assembly GCA_029931535.1). NCBI lineage: Eukaryota > Metazoa > Mollusca > Bivalvia > Unionida > Margaritiferidae > Margaritifera > Margaritifera margaritifera. The sequence goes on from JAQPZY010000969.1 coordinate 758,385, forward strand.
ATATACTCACTTATAAGTCAAGTCCAACTAAAAACAACATAGACCCATATCTGCCATCACATAATGCGCCAACATATCAGGGTCTATGTTGTTTGTTACACTGATTAATCCTAACAAACTGCATAGACCCAGATCTGCTGGTGCATTATGTGACAGCAGATCTGGGTCTGTGCAGTTTGCAGTTGGACTTGACTTATAAGCGAGTACAAATGGTATGTACTTTTTTTATTGTTTGTTACCTTAGTATATTCAACAAAAATGTGCAAATTTATTATTTTATTTTTTACATGCTGAAAATTAGGTCCTCCTGATCTGAAATCAAATCTCTTAATCAAATTTTGTAAATCTCCTTATTTAACCTTTCTCGACTGTCACATGTATGTAACAGAATTAATAAACTTCACCAACCAGTGCTGGACAAATCTCTTGTCTGGCAGTCTGGGACAAATTGTTTGTTGTCATGGTAAATGTTTTGTTACTTTACTATACGATTTTAATGTTGATAGGCTAATGTCTGTTACCTAAGGTCACGAGTATACTACCGTATTTTGGTGTGTATAACGCGCACCGATGTATAACGCGCACCCCGATTTTTGACCCAAAATGAGTGGAAAAAACGTAGTTCTGCCATATAACGCGCATGTGATATAATACATTTTAAAATCGTGACTACCGGTATTTCGCTCTGTTTTCATAGTGCAACAACAGTCGGTCATTTTGGATAGTAAATGAAAAAGTGGCAATATTGAAATTGTATCTTTCCAATTTTATGGTTGGCCCGTAAAAGGGCCCTTTAAAGGTTCGTCTAGTTGATGGAGTTCAATCTATTGCATCAAATCCCTCAAATTCCTCTCCGTCGTAATCACTCTCGAAAAGATCGACCTGGAAAAAATCTTTTTTTTTTGTTCTTGTATATAACGCGCACCCCCGACTTAAGATACTAAAATTAGGTGAAAGAACTGCGCGTTATACACAGCTAAATACGGTATATGATTTTAATGTTGATAGGCTACTATCTGTCACTATAGGTCATGAGTATACTATATGATTTTAATGTTGATAGGCTACTGTCTGTCACTATAGGTCATGAGTATACTATATGATTTTAATGTTGATAGGCTACTGTCTGTCACTATAGGTCACGAGTATACTATATGATTTTAATGTTGACAGGCTACTGTCAGTCACTATAGGTCACAAGTATACTATATGATTTTAATTTGACAGGCTCTCTGTTTACAAGACATTCCTTATTTGCAAAACTTCAATGAAAAATGTGTTTACTGAACAAGTATACCTCATTAAAGTGGCTTAGAAACTGACATACCATATATACTAGCTTATATGTCAGGTCCAACTGCAAACAACACAGACCTTGATCTGCAGTCACATAATGTGCCAGCAGATCAGGGTCTATGTTGTTGTTCTACTGATTACTCCTAAGAAACTGCATAGACCAAATCTGCCAGTGCATGATGGGAGTTGGATCCAATTTATATGTTAGTACATATGGCAATGCAAAACTTGACTGGTTGGATGGATAATGGTATATCCTGACGACATTCATGGTGAGGTAAAATAAACAGGGAACCAAAAGTTCCACAGAATACAAATACATGAGTAATGAGTAACTGAGTTTCATTGGACAATAAATTTATATTAAAGTAGTTGAGGAATGGCACACAAATAAAATCTTCATGCAAGTTACATACCATTTGTGGTTCTTTCTGCAGTATATTCTTGACCCCTGAAAAATCACCTATCATGATGGAGGCAAACAGAGTGTTGCTGGTGATTTCTTCTGGACTAGTCTGGGGCAATGCTGTCAATAGAAATTACATAAGTTAATTCCTAATTTTTAATGTGTTTACAGATGTTGTTTTAATTTTGTGACTCTTACAAATTATATTAAAAATTTATGATGGCCACTATTAGATGCTGGGGAAATTTTGATGTGGAAAAACCACTAACTTTGGATAGGTGACTAACTACCATTGTAAGTGTCATAACCAAAGATCCAACCCAGGACCATAGAAATCCGAAGCAAGTGTGCTAGCACCACATACCCAGGATACTTATAACATCTTATCTGCAAAGAATAGTGCATGTATTTATTGAATGCTAAACTAACAGTATGTAGATTTCCCAAGTTACTAATAAAAATAAAGTATCAAGCTTCAAATTTTATAAATAGAATGAATAATAAGTAACAAGGATTTCTGACCAGTTTGCTATTGTATCAATCAAAATAGTTTTGTATTGGAGGAATACAATCTATTAGTTTATGCTAGTCCATGAATTAGTGAATTTTCCAAGAGAAATAATTTTGATAATTCCCTGGAGTGAATACTCAAAATTATTTTTCTCACTCTCGTCAGTAGACATTAATAACATTATGACCATAGAATTTCATCTGCCATGTTGTGGTCTAGTGGTAAGCATAGAAACCTGTCATGCAAGAGTACCGGGTTCAAATCCTACAGTATACATAACCTTTTTAATATATTTTGTTAATATTTTTAAAATTTTATTTTAAATTGCTTTTTTACCTTGAATTAGGAAAGAGAATTATGTTACTGCTGACATTTTCTGTGAGAATATACATATAACAGCGCATAATATAAATGGTAAACAGCTGACATTTTATCGCCTGTAAGAAATCTGCTACTATAATGTTATACACTTTAGCTAGCTAATACATTTGAGCATAAAATAAAATAAAAAATTTGCTTGTTCTAAGTGAATAACAGATATATTTCATCTCGTAAGTGAAAAACTTAAGTATTTTCACTTGTAGCTTCGACACATCATAAGGTTGTTCAAGGGAGCCATAAAAAAGCCTGGTAATACAGTGAAATAGATTATCTTATACTGGGAGACATCATAAGGCTGTTCAAGGGAGCCATAAAAAAGCCTGGTGATACTGTGAGACTGCCTTATACTGGGAGACATCATAAGGCTGTTCAAGGGAGCCATAAAAAAGCCTGGTGATACTGTGAGACTGCCTTATACTGGGAGACATCATAAGGCTGTTCAAGGGAGCCATAAAAAAGCCTGGTGATACAGTGAGACTGCCTTATACTGGGAAACATATATGCTTATAATTCAAGCAGTAAAATGTAATCCATGATCATACTGATGTTATATAAGGGACTGTGTTATATTGAGGTGCATTATTGTCAGGGACCATTATACTAGGAACCTTTGAAATGGATTTTATGTGTCTGTAGGACTGCAAAGGGTACAAAATTTTAAATTCCCAGAGTGGTTGACTCAATACTCAAAGTTGTGTTTCGTAATGCATGTATCTCTTGTAAGGTCAGAGAAAACACTCCCTCCTTCCATAGATACATTTTAAATGGGAGCTTATGTGTGATTATGTAAGGCTGACCATAACTGTCATTCACACAAAACAAATAATGCAAATGTAGATGACGTTCAGCAACATCATTTCATAGCTCCAAAACGATTATAAGACACAATAGAGCATTTTGTGGATAGGAGATATTGGGCAGTATATTAAAAATGATAAGTTTGCCCTGTGTCTTACAAGGAAACTCATCCTCTTCATAGTTGATGACATCAGGCTTTCCCTGTGTGGCTATGAGGCAGTCTGAATTGAAGGTCCACGTGTACTCGCCAAATGACACCTGCACATCCCCGTCTTCATCTATAGACTCCACCTGACCCTTCTTACCAATCACCTAAAAAGTCAGAAAACTGACATTGAGTTCCTGTAAATGACGTGATAAAATTTCTTAATTAATTTGTACTGGGCATGATTTGTGGACTGTGGTGACAAATGTTCTCTTGTGTATTTTGTGTTGTGTATTCATTGTTAAAAAATGTCTTTCTGTGGATATTCTATACCATGCAGCTGACTGAGTTGAATGTAATTCTATCAGACATGCATTGTTTACTTATTTTTTTTTTTTAAATGTTATTAAAATGACATTTCATATGCCCATTTCATATCTTTTATATTTCACTGGTTAAATAGACATATTACATCATGACATCATAGGGTCAATCAGCATACTGATACGACATTTCAAAAACCCATGTCATATCTTTGATATTTCACTGGTTAAATACATGTATTACATCATGACATCATAGGGTCAATCAGCATACTGATATGACATTTCATGAACCCATTTCATATCTTTTGTATTTCAATTGCTAGAATGGAATAACTAAGCACAGTCAGACTATAAGTAAAGCATAAAGCCTTCTTTTGCAAGGAACTCTCAAAAACTTGAAACACACAAAATCCAAACAAAACATTACAGTCCACAACACTTTCATATTTCTTAAGTTTTCTTGTATAGATATTGTTATACACTGAATATAAACTTCCTTCAACTGAATCTATTTCTTGCAAAAATGATTCAACTGGTTTCATAAATTTCTAAGCTAGATCTGAATATTCAAAATGGGTGGGTGGGTGGTGAGGAGGAGCAGGGCTATACTTCTACCATAATAAGAATATGTCAAATAAAATCTACTCTCCCCTCCCATCACCTACGAATATTTCAAATAAAATCTGCTCTCCCCTCCCATCACCTAAGAATATTTCAAATAAAATTTACCCTCCCCTCACATCACTTAAGAGTGATTTCCTTTTTTTTACTGAATCATGCATAATAAAAGATGCAGACATGTACACATTCAATAGCTGCAGCCCATCTCTACAAGCATGAGGAGATGGGAAGAGTAGTCTAACACAATGCACATCAATGTATCAAGAGAAAACAACCAGTAATGTATTTTTTGCAGGTCCTCTGCAATATATCTTGGGAGTTGATTTCACTATTCTTCTGATATTTACTTTTCTATGAGATTAACATTAATAACATTTTATGCAAAAACTGTCAAAAAGTTTTTGAATAATTAGTTAAATGACCAAAATACTTTGTGTGCATGGGTATACTCCCTTGAATATATAAACTGTGTCCTTTCATGGTTCAACAGTGTAGGATAATGGTTAAGATGTCAATGCTAGGTAAACATTTTTTTGTTTGCTGGTATTTTAATTTTTGTGTGTGTGTTTTTTAAGGAGTTTGGAATATAACTTGTTGCCAAGAGAGAATCAGTGCAATTACCACAGGAATATATTTCAAATAAAATCTCCCCTTCCCCTCCCAATTAGTGCAATTACCAGCATAATTGTGTGCTTCTTATTTATCAGATAACAGACATGACTGTTTTGTAACCTCACTATTTTGCACCGTTTTGGGCAGGTACATGATATCTCTAACCTCAGTAACAGTATTTTTACCAACTGCAACTGCAAATTGGAGTAAATGAGTCTGAGTCAAGTATACCAGTATGAATACTCAAATTCTACCAGTTTTGCTTTAAGTTTTCAGATATCCTTAATTTTTCTCTGATCAGAACAATTTTATCATGCACCCTAAGTTTTTGGACAGCAGTTGTTGCCAACTTTAGTTTTTAATTTTTGAACACACTAAATAAAATCAGTTATAGTTTGTATTTAAAACAAGTATTTGAAAAACAAAAAACATGATTTACGCTGTCTATAAATGAATGCCAGCAGTTGCCATTTTAAAGATTATCAACCACAGTTTTACACAAATATCTTGTGATAAAATGAATAGAAAATTAAGATTTCTGAAGTTTTATATTATGTATGGTTATTATGTGCAAATTAACAATAATCATTTGGCATGATAAAAAAAAAGATTCATATCAGTTACAATAAGAAGTTCTGTTTTTAAATTGTTTCCCCAGAAAAAAAGCACAACATTCATTAAAATGGAAGGATAAACTGATAAAAAAAGTTTGCATAAACATTAATTCCTAATCCCATTAAATTAAACGTTGAAATTAATTTGAACCTGTCCTATGGAAGTCATGTTGTGATTCTTTTAGATGGTTAGTCCCTCACCAGTCAAATTGTTAATGCACTGAATTGTAAATAGTTTTATAAAAAGAATACATCAAATATATTTGCCCCTTCATCTAATCATTGCTGTAAATCAATTAGAAAAAGAAAAAAAAAGGGTTTATAGCAGATTAAAAAATTTGTGTAACATTTACTCTTACATATGCCCAACATTTAGCAGTTTTTAATCCTATGGGTCAACACATTACCGTATATACTCACTTATAAGTTGAATCCAACTGCAAACAACATAGACACTGATCTGCCATCACATTATCGACAGCGGATCTGGTCTTTGCAGTTTGCAGTTGGACTCGACTCATACGCAAGTATATATTTGTCACTGAAAGCTGTTTCTTCTTTAACATTCACGAGAGAGAGAGAGAGAGAGAGAGAGAGAGAGAGAAGAGAGAGAGAGAGAGAGAGAGAGAGAGAGAGAGAAAGACCATGATTAATGTTCACCATGTTGAATACCAACCAACTGATTCAGAGTCAGCATGAAGTTTGAATACTGTGTATACTCGCTTATAAATCGAGTCCAACTGCAAATTGCACAGACCAGCATATTAGCCATGGTATAATGCGCCAGTAGATCTGGGTCTATGCTGCTTGTTAGAAGTAATCAGCAGAACACACAAACAGCACAATATGCGATGGCAGATCAGGGTCTATGTTGTTTGCAATTAGACCAAACTCAGTGCACATCATAGTGGTGTATACTCTGGACTATAACTGAGTCAATTTAAAAAAAGAGAAGAATATTTCTAAGATATTTTTGCATGAAGGCTTCAGTAATCTTTGACAATTGCTGTTCAATCTACCATGAAGACTTCAGTAGTTAGAAGTAATCAGCAGAACAAACAAACAGCACAATATGCGATGGCAGATCAGGGTCTATGTTGTTTGCAATTAGACCAAACTCAGTGCACATCATAGTGGTGTATACTCTGGACTATAACTGAGTCAATTTAAAAAAAGAGAAGAATATTTCTAAGATATTTTTGCATGAAGGCTTCAGTAATCTTTGACAATTGCTGTTCAATCTACCATGAAGACTTCAGTAGTCTTTGACAGTTGCTGTTCAATCTACCATGAAGGCTTCAGTAATCTTTGACAGTTGCTGTTCAATCTACCATGAAGGCTTCAGTAGTCTTTGACAGTTGCTGTTCAATCTACCATAAAGGCTTCAGTAGTCTTTGACAGATGCTGTTCAATCTACCATGAAGGCTTCAGTAGTCTTTGACAATTGCTGTTCAATCTACCATGAAGGGTTCAGTAGTCTTTGACAGTTGCTGTTCAATCTACCATGAAGGGTTCAGTAGTCTTTGACAGTTGCTGTTCAATCAACCATGAAGGCTTCAGTAATCTTTGACAATTGCTGTTCAAACTACCATGAAGGCTTCAGTAGTCTTTGACAGTTGCTGTTCAATCTACCATGCAGGCTTCAGTAGTCTTTGACAGTTGCTATTCAATCTACCATGAAGGCTTCAGTAGTCTTTGACAGTTGCTGTTCAATCTACCATGAAGGCTTCAGTAGTCTTTGACAGTTGCTGTTCAATCTACCGTGAAGGCTTCAGTAGTCTTTGACAGATGCTGTTCTATCTACCAATCTAAGCTGAAGCTGTTAATTCTTATACAGGATGAGATGATCATTCATGACAGTTTTGATCACTATACTCTTAAGTTTAGTCACCAAAAACAATGCAAGCATTAAAAACCACTAATAAAGGATTTTGGCATAAAACCGAGTATACTATATAATAAATAAAGACTTTAAACAGTAACTCAGTTGTATGCACAAAAATGTTAAGGTTTTAATGCTTGTGCATGTTTTTGCTGATTAAATCTCAAACTCTTGTGATTATGATGACTTAAGTTCTTCAATCCTGCCAGTGGTTATATTATCATGGTTTTACTTTATGTTATATATATATATATATATATATATATATATATATATATATATATATATATATATATATATATATATATATATATATATATATATATATACATACACACACACAGTCAAACCTGTCAATAGCGGCCACCCATGGGAAAAGGTAAAACTCGCCTCTGACCACAGGTGACCTCTGTACACAGGTTCACCTTTTAAAATTGGTTATTGAAGAAATACCATGCATCGAATATCATTATCATTATTATTATTATTATTATTTTATTATTATTATTATTATTACATTATCAAGATTGTTTCATGTGCACTATTCAACAAAATCATAAAATACGTGTATATGTTGTCCCCCCCCAAAAAAAAAAAAAAATTTATGTTTCAAACAAGATTACTGTATCCGGCTCATTTTAATCCATCGTATAAATTAAATCATCACTGACTTAAAATAATCACCGATCTTACTTTGTTTTGTGCACCATGACAAAACACTAATTTCACTACTGATTGACAGCTTACATATGACTGTAAAACAGAGGACTGATTCTTTCATCAGCCAACTTGTATATAAGTTAGGCCAGGAAACAGCTGGACATGCTTTAAGCTTTAAAAACAATATCTGGATTAGCCAATTGCTCAACTCGCTAAGATCAAAAGACATTCAGTTTATGTGAAAAGCTTGTGATGAACAGGAAATCAAAAGAATTAGCTATATATGGCTATTCTCTGTGACCCATGAACCGAACTTTGCCTGCCTTTACAGACAAAGTTTTAAATAATGAATGACCCTTGACCCTAATGAAAATGGGATCTAACTCGTATCTCTTCTCAAAGACGAACTTTTTCTTCAGAGATAGTTTTAATTCACAGGCAACAGATTAAGATATTGAACTATACCTGGCACACCTTCACAAAAAGTGACTTCCATTTCTGCTGCAATAACACAACTACTTTTCTCACCATCCAGCTAATGAATTGCTTCGACCTTCTACCCTAATGATAAAAACTGCCTTCCTTTTGAATCTGACATATTGACACCTTTGAGTTACACTATCAATGTGACTGGAGTACATAGAGTATAAGTGAGACAAGAAATGTTTGCACATCGATTCACATCTAAACAATGCCTTCCTCATGAATCAAAAATCTAGTCTGCATAGCCTGAGTGGCCACTGTAGAAAATGCACCAGTGACTGCTTGAGGCAATGAGAAACCACAGTTTTGTTAGGAAACACCTGCCTGCTGACTGCAGAAGGCTGGTAACTCAGGCAACTGTTGCATACAGGACATTTATATAAGAAATTTGCAGAGGGGAAATTAGAATGGCCATTATGAACAGGTGACCGCTGAGTAAAGGTGACCGTTAGGACAGGTTTGACTGTACACACACACACACACACACTCACACACACACATATATTATACTTGTATATTACACTTTGTTCTAGCAAACACCATCCTTTAACAAAAAATACAATCATGGGGACTCAAAATCATCAATTATAGTGATGTACCGCTGCAGTTTAATGGACCATTCGTAAAATGGACAAGAATTATGAATGAATATGTACCCCATATGATATCAGGTAAGTTTGTAAGTTCTCAAATGACAGTGAAGGTATGACACTGGGTATCATTTTGGGGTAAACTTGTTTGCTACTTTTCTGCTTTTAAAAAGATCCACTACAGCCATCTAGAATACAATGAGTACTAACTGACCTTGGTCATTTTTTCGTTCCATCCCACTCGCTCTTCCTGCAGTTTCTTGATGGTGTTGATATTGTCTAGGACCTGTACCACCTGACCTGGTGCAAACTCCTTTACCTACATGATGTACATAATAATAATACATAAGTTCATAGTATATATAATTCATGATACATATAAAACAGTATTATGTATGAAACATCCAAGCAATAAAGGTCTTTATGGGTGAAAATATTTCTGATCATTTCAATATGCATTATTATTATTAAAAGTATTTTCCATATTTAAAAATGTTAATGCAATGTTCGAAACCATTCTATGCTTTAATAATGTTTTATTTTTTAAAAAGATTTATTCTGAATAAAATCAAGATACCATGTTGTGTGTCATCATCTTGTCATTACATCACAAGTCTGATATGATGCTAATTCTTCAGATGGTTCACATCAAAAACTGAGAAAGGGGCACTTTAAGTTTACAACCATCTTAGCTCCTGCCCTCTTGTGGGTATATATATATATATATATATATATATATATATATATATATATATATATATATATATATATATATATACTTTGTATATATTAGTCACTGATGGAGTAAGTCAACATTAATTCTGACCCAAGTGTGCATTAACATTAGTTTTGACCCAAGTGTGTTAACATTAATTCTGACCCTGGTGTGTGTCAACACTAATTTTAATCCAAGTGTGTTAACATTAATTTTGACACAAGCGTGTATTAACATTAATACTGACCCATGTGTGTGTTAACATTAATTTTGACCTAAGTGTATTAACATTAATTTTGACCCAAGTGTGTTCACATTAATTTTGACCCAAGTCTGTTAACATTAAATCTGATCCAAGTGTCTTCACATTTATTTTGACCCAAGTGTGTGTTAACATTACTTCTGACCCAAATTTTTAACATTAATTTTGACCCAAGTGTGTGTTAACATTAATTCTGACCCAAGTGTGTTAACATTAATTTTGACCCAAGTGTGTGTTAACATTAATTTTGACCCAAGTGTGTTAACATTAATTTTGACCTAAGTGTGTTAACATGTGTGTTACATTAATTTTGACCCAAGTGTGTGTTAACATTAATTCTGATCCAAGTGTGTTAACATTAATTTTGACCTAAGTGTGTTAACATTAAGTTAGAGTACAGATATGAGTCATAGTGTTGTTTGAAGTCATATATTGTATATGGTTCTAATTTTATTAATATTTTATGTAAATTGAATTTTTCTGGAAAATTAATTAATTTTTTTAAACACAGGGATGGGAAACTCCAGATAGAAGCCAAATATCATATATTCCCTTTTGATATGTATATGAGGTTCCCAGTGGTTGGTTGAGAAGTAATGGATGGCAGGGGTGAATTTGCTCTCAGGCTAAAGAACTAACTGACATAACCTAGGTGACAGGCTGAAGTTAGCTGTAACAGTGTCAAAAATGTGAACCTCCCACATGGGAGGGTTTTTCTCCCGAGTTTAGGGGTGTCTCCTGTCCCTCATGGAAATCTCCCGTGTATGTACAATTATGATCGAAAATTTTCTTTTTCTTTTGTTTTCACTTTCTGGCTCCAGTGTAGTATATTTACAGTAATACTGCCTGTGATCATGTGACTGAACTGGCTTAAGCAGTCAATGTACTTGCTAATTTCATCTTTAGATCCTGTCGGCATGGTCAACTGGCTTCATTTGAAGTTTGTCAAGGTGGATTGTGCTATGTGTGAGTAGAAGTAATTTGGAAAGGATTAAAGACGTTAATTGATTATGGCTGGGTTACTGAAAAGCTCAATCAGCATGAAACAATAAACATTACTTTGATTCTGTCCACAAGGTATTTCTGCTTTAGTGTTCAAAGTTGTCGAGATGAATTGAAGTCTATACTATGTATGATCAAAAGTAATTTGGACAGGATTAAAGATGTTAATTGATTATGGTTGGATTACTCTAGAGCTCAAGTTGCATAAAACTGGCTCAGTTTGACTTTGGTGTTTAAAATTTGTCGAGATGTCTAAGCGTGCATTATCTCCCAATGCCAAAACACCAAAATCCAAGCAAGCGAAATATCACACGAAATTCAGTGATGGATAGAACCGGGAATTTCAGTGATTGCAATCGAGTTCAAAAGGAGATGAATATGCATTCTGCTCTTCCTGTAAAGCTGATTTTAAAGTCTGTTACAATGATGAAAATGATTATAAAGTTTTGAAGTATATCAGTCTACTAGAGCCGCGAAAGTGTTAGTGGAAATACCAGTGAGTGCTTTTGAGCCCAGAAATGATGTTGAATACAAGTTTGATGTACATGCTGGATTGCAGACAGCATGCCGGTCACCCCCCCCCCCCTATTCAGCGATATTTTGAAATTAAATGGACAATACAAGCCTAATTAAAATACAGGCAATTTAAAAGCAGAGTACACTTTTAATTTCTTTTCTCAAACACTACAGCACTGAGGGATCATGTGCTACAAAACTCTATTGAGTATAGCACTTTAAGGCTTAAGATAAACTGAATAAAATAAGAATCTAAAAAGAATTAAAATGTCAGGATATTTATTTGATCAAAATACCTCTGTCTGAACATGCAGACTATGGCATTGATTGACTCAAAACCCTAATACAGCATTACGGAACATATAAGAAATCTGGCATAGTAGGCAGAAAGCACTGATTCAAGAAAGTGAAACTTTGGCAGAGTTCATGCTAGTGAAAAATCTTATTTTGAAACAAATATTCAAGAGACAATATCTATCAGATATGGAAAATTGTACATAACAACCACAAAGAACAGTTTAACAGCTTGTTCAAGCTGGATAAGCTAGCTATGGGTATGCCCCATCAGACAGCAAAATGTGAAAGGAGGTTTCCAGCACAGAACAAATATTCATACACAGACAAGGAACACATCAAGTTCAGAAACAATCAACAGATTAATGCTTATACAACTAGAGGGTACATCTTTTTGAGGATTTTGATTTCAACAGAGCCCTAACAGAGTGGAGCAGTAAGCAAGAGAGATGGGGATATTTAAGTGTTGGGTGAATATTGAACTATGTCCATTTCTCACCCCCACCTTTATTTTTGTTTCCTCCCCCTTTATTTTGGTGACCAGGGGGGAGACCTCCCTTCCCCCCTTTAGATGAAATCCTAGCAGCATCTCTGCAGGGGAGAGAACTTGACTGGGTTATAGGATTTCATTGGTATTCATTTTACTCTGACATTATCGTACAGCATGTTCGGTCAGCATTGGGAGTTGAGGAACTCTCTAGTTTTCTACGGAAACATGGAATCCAAGTGGAATACATCCAAAAATGTAGAGGTTTACCATCTTGGAATTCAGTTTCCCAGTTCCATTTCACATTGGGATACACATTCTCAGGTTGACAAACAATTGGCAGTGTAATAGGATAAGCATGTGACAAATTTGGATACGTATAAAAAACAAGACAAAGAGTATGGGTGGACAGAATCACCAGACAGACCAGAATGGAGATAATCACTGGAACAGGCTTGGAATTTTACGAATGCCGGCACGTATTTACCATATAAGGAAGCAGTGAATATTTGTACTTAACTATGGTCAATACCGCTGGGTATTGACCTGTAGCAACAACGTTAAGCTAATGGACTGTTTCTGAAGTATATAATAATGATAAAGAGGAGCATAAGTGTTCCTATTCTTTAATGTGCACGACATTGTTTCCTCATCTTGAAGAAGAATTATTAATGAGAGGAAAATAAAGGGTGTGCAGTTAAAAAAAAAAATAGTGAATTAAGCTACTTAAAAGATGAATTAAATTGATTTTAACTGTTCATTTCGGTGATTATCTCTGTTTTTTCTTGTTCTGTCCATTCTGGTGATTCTCTTGTGAAACAGTATAGTCGAAAAAATCTCGCAAATCTATTGGCAGATTATAGTTATGCTTCTGCCTGACAGGCTTGATTAATTTGATTTTTTGGTTTATTGATTCTAGCAGTTATTCAATCCAAATGCATCACCAAAAAACATTCATGCATCTTCAGATTGTTTGTTAAAAATATTTATCAGACTATGCACATCTCCAGATAGGGCTAAATATAACTTGAATAAGCTATAATAAATAGGTCTAGTCAGAACAATAGAGATTGCTAGAGAAAATTAAAATTTGTGTGAGCTGAAAATGGAAAACTTTTGGAGCTACTAACATATAAGCCCCCCCCCCCAAATATGTGTATTTTCGGTCGGCCAACCATCCCTGTTCCTCCTTGCCGACCCTAGCACTTTTTTCCCTCACCCCCACCCCACCCCCAAATTTTTTTTTGTGGTTACATTATATAAAAAAAAAAATCACATTGCCAAAATTGATTTGTGCATCTAATTGAGCTGGTTTTGCCCAGTACTTTGAAGCACTTGAAATATTAATTAATTTACATATAATGTTTAAAAAAATAAAAAAAAATTTTTTTATTATAAGCAAAATCACATTGCCGAAATTGATTTTTGCATCTAACTGAGCCAGTTTTGCCTGGTACTTTGAAGCGCTTTAAATATTTTTGATTAATATATAATGTTTAAATAAAAAAAATTTAAAAAATACCTACCTGCCTACCCTTATTTTAAAACCAGTGCAATAGGAAACACATATTTTTTTGTGTGTGCCTAAGTCTGTTTGTACAGTCTGATGATGACTGTTCATTAGATACAGAAAACATAATCGACAATATTCATAGGTTTAAAGACAATTACTATGGTAACAGTTTTTACACTCATACAGCTGTGGCAAAAATCATAAAACAGTACTTCTGTATCTGGTGTTGCTATTGATTAGTTGGTTGATTTGGTGTTTTAGGTCTCTCCAACACCTGAGGTCATATAGAGATGAGACCTCAAGTTGTTGGTAGATCATTATGAGTCCTACACCATTTTCAGCATAAGAAAATGTATATATGGCAGCCAGTTTTACTGCTGAAGAAGACCCCAGGCATTAAAGACCACCAGGTAGAACCACTGAACTTCCTCAAGTAACTGGCAACATTCTCACATACAAGGCCCGAGTGGGATTTTAACCTACGTGACGAGAGGCAAGTGATCACAAGATAAGCATCTTACACCACTCTACCATGGAGGCTCCTCAGACCTTGGGGGGAAGTTTCATACGAAAGACAGGAAATGGGATATGGAACCCATGACTCCAAGATTCAAAGTCCAGCATGTTACTGCTAGGCCATCAGTGATGATGATGATTCAACAGTGTTGCTTCTAGGACACGGGATTGCGGGAATACCACGATTTATTACAAGCTGGCCCAAAATGAACGAACCTATGTGCCAAAAGCCTCACAGTTTGATTGCCACTGACACAGATTGTGTGAGATGCAGGCTATTGTTTTTTTAGACGAAAATAGAACGAGTTTGGACAAAATGACGTACAAAAGCAGATATATTTCCGTTCTCATATCATGTAGTGAAGTCTTTCAACAAGAACAGCCCTCCCTTTCCCATAATAATTATTACCAAAATATCAGCTCATCGGGGCTTTTCAGACATAAATTTTGTGATCATTTCGAACTTGAAACTATTTAAACCTTTCACCAAACAAACTTATGCCCATATTACACTCCTATATGCTGAAAAATGTACAGAGTGCAGACATCTTTCTTGCAGTCACATGTACGGTATGATTGGAACAGTGTAAAAGATATTTAATTCTTGTATGTTTTATGTCCATGATATGCTTGACAGACTATGATCTTTAGCAGAATTCTGTTCTCACGTTCTCCACTTTATTTTCAAGCCTAACATTAAAAGATACATCTCCTGTTATGTATTTTTTGCTTAGAAGCTCATTACCAAGGTGAAAAATGAAATGGGGAAATATTATACAGTTGCACCGTATTGTAAATGGTAGCCAGCAGCTTTGGCATGTGCTAAGTCAGGAGGAACACGCAAGTTCGCACATAAATATCAAAATGAAGAAACAGTGAGGGAGAATCTCTTGTTGAAACGTAATCAAATGATTAGAACATAGCAGTGCAGCAAGTGCAAGTAACAAAGCAAAACTTCATGCACAACTTCCAGTCAAACTGGCATGGGGAATGGTTGTGGTTCGAAAAGTCAGAGATGGGGATGCTGTGTAAACTGTTTGAAACACAGAAAAACAATCACTTTTACTGTTGGATGCACCAACTAAAGGACCAGTACACTAGACAGGCACATAAAATTCAGCTGATCATGTGGCAGCTGTATGGGCAGAAGCTGTGAAAAAGAATTTTGTGCAGGTAATTAATGGCCTGAATAAATCTTGCTTCTTTTGCGCTTTCATTCTGTACTGGTATTGTTGAAGTCCACACCAATTTGAGTCATTTATAAAGTTCTTTCAAAAAGTTGTATTCTTGTTTTTCTTGTTTTTCCATTTTTCTCGTTTTAATTATTTTAAACATTCAATCATTTTTTATTTATAACTCTTTTCTACTTGTCATTCTAACCTGTACACTTTATTATACCCATGCTTGACATACATGAACACAATCAAAAAGGAACACATCTGCAATTGGTAAATATTTTTTAAATCGTGGACCAAGTATACAAGCAAAAAACATTGCTTAGATACAATAAACCACACAATAACCGTGTGCTTGCCTGCTTTGAAGATGCTGCAATCACTTGAAATGTGTTCTTCTGTGTGACCCATATTTCTCAAGGAAGAGGGCCGAATTTGTCCAATTGAATTTAGAATTGGCCCAAGTTTGGAAAAGGGGTGGGGGAGTTAGCCCTCTTTTGAAAAATCATAATAGCAACACTGATGCTGATGTTGACCAGAGACAGAGAACCACAATGATGTTGATTTTAAGAGCACACTGGGGTCAAGAAAATTATTCCTAGATACAAGCTTGTATCTAAGAATAATTTTCCGAGAAAATTATTCCTAGATTTTCCCCCATTTATTAATCTAATTCGGGGCAGGTTGTGAAGTTTTTTAAAAAAAAAACAATTTTTTTTTTCAGGACAGGGACAGCCATTGTATCAAATATTTTAACATACATCCTGTGAGGGGCAGTTGGATCAAATACAAATATGCAGTGGATTATATAATATATAAGAATTCAGTATAGGTTACCTCGGGTCAGCTGTCATTTAAATCGCTTCTGTCCCCAAACCAAAATTAAAGTCGCTTCTACCGCCCACTAACCCCTAGCACGAAATTATGTAACATAATACGCTTCTGTTGGGGGCAATGTTTTTCGATTAAAACACATCAGACGGTAGATCATAATTTTTTAAAATTGCTTCTGTTGTGGGTTGGTTGAATTTGAAAGTGCCTTCCCCCCAGGGGGTATATGTTTTACTGGAACAGCCCTAAGATGAACAATGATAAGGACTGCCACCAATATAATCCAGGCAATGATCTTGTAAGAAATGCTAAAAATGCTTGCGTTACATATATGAAGAGTGTGAAAGGCAACAAGTTAATGTGAAAGAACTGAACTGCATATTTTAATATAAAAAATATGGAAATTTGTTCAATAGTAGTAATTTTTGCCCATCTACATGCTAAAAACTGGGTCAATGAAAAACCTCCCTCTTTTGAGGTCAAAACTCCTGACCAACTCCTGATCAAATTTTGCTAATCTCCCTCTTTTTTCCAAGCTGATCCCTCATTTTTATCACGTTCAGTTGTGAAGCAATTAATTTTTTTTATACCTTTTGTATTTTAAATTAAGACTTAATATGTTGCTAACATCAACACCAAAAGAAACATCAACTTTTCCCCAACATTTTGAAATATTATGAAAAAGATAATGTCAACGGTAAGATCTATTTTTGCTATTCCCAAGTTAACCTTGATTTTCAGTTTCAAAGTATTAACATGGATAAATCAAATATATTATTGACCAGTGGTAGCAGCAATGCATTTTCCAATTTGCCAAGAGTATATACATGTATAATTTATGCATGTATCTTGCACACAAACTTTGTCAAGCAGTTTAGAAAAAGCCATGTTGCAAATTTTCTATGCAATTGCAACTTTTGTTTTTTTAACTCTCATTTTTTCCAAATATTTTGCTTAAATAGCCAAATACATGATACAAATGCACTCTCACATCTTTTGAAAAATAAAAGGATACCTTTATTTCTTACATTAATAATGAAATATAGGAGCAGTATGGTTTACAAAATATGTACTACGAATGACCTTTTCTGGCCTCTTTAAGAGTTCCACCTTATACTGGAAACCTTGTTTCCATAGCAACTGGGAATGGGTGATGTTTGATGGGCTAGGTAGAGAGTTTCCAATCCACATGTATCTTAGCCTCTGGTATTATAAATATCTGTTTCTTCATTCTTTTTTTGACAATGGACTTTGAAAATGCCTCTCTAACAAGCCTATTTTATAATTTATTTACCTCATTCAGACATTGTTCATGGAAGGTCCATTTTCCTGCAGAACCAAATTCTACTGTTACATCCTGCCCTTTAACCATTATCACTGTCCCTGTGTGCCCAATACACTAAATGGAAAGAAAACACACTATTACTATAGGTACTGAACACCAATGCTGTGGATAAAATTAAGCATAAAATATAAGATCAAATGCTGTTTGCCAGTGATTTAGTTAAAAGAAAACATAAACAATATTGTCTGAAATATTGACTTTGATATTAATGATATAAAAATGTATCATAACATTTATTAAAATCCACACAGTTGTTCAGTGGAACTGGAAAGGGGGTCTCTCAGTGTAAATCTGATCAAGAAATAATGTATAAAAAATGTATAATAACATTTATTAAAATCCAACCAGTTCTTCTAACATTATTTAGTGAAAATGGAAAGAGGGTCTCTCAGTGTAAATCTGATTAAGAGCTCATTAACTTGGTCAGATAATGACAATGTATGAATGTATTAGTGTTTTATGGCATTTCAGCACAATACTGGCTAGATGGAGCTGATTAAAAGTACTAAAAATGTAAATATAAAGATTTGCACAAAAACTTTAGAAAGATAAACCCTTCCAAAAAATGTAAATATGAAGTACTACAGTATATAAAAATAAAAGGTAAATATTCTAAAATTCTATAAAATGTATAGAAAATAAAAGATAAAGGCAAATAAAATCCTTAAAATATATTAATAATAATAATGTATAATTATAATAATTATAATAATTAATATTAATAATATACTATAATAATATAAGGTATTAATAATATAATAAAGTATAAATATTTAGTAATAATAATAATAATAATAATTATTATTATTATTACAATAATGTATAGAAAATAAAAGATAAAGGTAAATAAAAGCATTAAAATATAGGGTAACAATCTCTTATAGTAAACCGCATTCCCCCCTCCCCCAAGTTTATATATATAAGAACATGATGATTTATATCATTTTGTAAAGTAAGTATAATGGAATCTTCCATTCAGAAAAATGTGACTGAAGGACAGCTTTGACTGTTTTATAAGACCTTTCATTATCCTTCATACCAAGATGACTGCAGGACAACTTGTACTGTTTTATAAGTCCATTCATTATCCTTCATACCAATGGGACTGCAGGACAACTTTTACTGTTTTATAAGCCCTTTCATTATCCTTCATACCAATGGGATTGCAGGACAGCTTTGACTGATTTATCAGCCCTTTCATTATCCTTCATACCAATGGGACTGCAGGACAACTTTTACTGTTTTATAAGCCCTTTCATTCTCCTTCATACCAAGGTGACTGCAGGACAGCTTTGACTGATTTATCAGACCTTTCAGTATCCTTCATACCAATGGGACTGCAGGACAGCATTGACTGTTTTATCAGCCCTTTCATTATTCTTCATACTAATGGGACTATGCAGCTAACAGCACAGAATACTTTTTCCAGATTGTATGAGCAAATCATGTTTCTGTAAGATTTGGAATAATATCAGGTTGTCAATTTTAAAGTTTTGCCATGCTTTTAATGTGGTGAGGGAATATGAATTGATAAAAACACTTATTTTGTAGAGCTTTCAATGTAGTTCAAAGATTTTAGTATGTCTGCAATTTCTTAGGTAATAACAGAGGCTGTATCCATTAACCAGATGTTTCAATGGGGTGTTACAACAACAGCTCCAACCTTGTCTCCATCAAATACTGACAAAGACTGACTGTGTTTAAGAGTACATTAGCACACAAGAAACTATTTAAAGCCAATAAGTGTAAAGTGCCTTGCCTTGAGACACACCTCAGCAGCCAATGCAACCTAGATTGTTCTGGGTAGGATTCCAACCCGCAACCCACTAAGAGTGTGACCCACCAGCCACTCAGCCAAAATTACAGTCCCTCAAAGAAAACAGAAGAATCTGGATATAAATGATACCAATCTTATTTACTAACTTTGATATAAATCCAATAAATCAATCAAAAGTTCTTTCCTTGGGGAGAACCCAAAACTGATGTATCTTTTAAATACCTAAGGTAACACTTAATTTGTTGGGCCTGAATGGTACATGGATAAATTGCTTGCTTTACACTTTGGAGGTCCCAGGTTTGATCCCTTGTTACAACATGCGAGTGCATTGTATAAGTTGGTTTTTTCTTGTTAGTGCAATCAACATTAAATAAACAAACTGTCAGCTCCAGTTGTCTACATTACTGAAAATTCTAAATGATTCACAGCCGACTAATTAATGTTTTACTGTAAATGACAGTTGGAAAATACTGGTAGAGGCTGTATTTTATACCTCAAGCATGCCTTCACTCCAAGAGCCCCTGCTTTGTTCCATCATTTTCAAAATATCGGGCGCAATCTCAATCCTGACATGGTCCCCAGCTTTGAATCGGCCACCAGAGCTGGCAGCACCACCTGGATTCTCCTGCGGTTTTGAGACTGGAGTTGCAGAGGAAACAGGGGGTGCAGCAGAAACAGATGGAGGTTCTGTTGT
Source organism: Margaritifera margaritifera (assembly GCA_029931535.1). Lineage (NCBI taxonomy): Eukaryota > Metazoa > Mollusca > Bivalvia > Unionida > Margaritiferidae > Margaritifera > Margaritifera margaritifera. The sequence continues at coordinate 778,837 of JAQPZY010000969.1, forward strand.
CATGTTAATCTCTGGAAAATGGTAAGAAAGCATGTTGAAACTAACAAATCCAAGCTAAGACTCACATAGCCATGCTAAGACTCATAAAACCTAAGGCTCACAAACCCATGCTAAGACTCACAAAACCTAAGCTAAGACTGACAAACCCATGCTAAGACTAACACATCCATACTAAGACTCACAGACCCATGCCAAGACTCATATACCTAAGCTATGACTCACAGACCCAAGCTAAGACTGACATAGCCATACTAAGACTCACAAACCCATGCTAAAACCCAGAGCCATGCTAAGATTTACAGACCCACATAGCCATGCTCTGAGTCACAAACACATGCTAACTTATAAGCCTAAGCTAAAACTCATATAGCCATGCCAAGAGTCCCAAACCAAAGTTAAGACTCCCAAACCCATGCTAAAACAAACATAAGGTAAGACTCACAAACCCATGCTAAGACTCACAAACCCATACTAAGACCTATAAACCCATGCTAAGACACACAAACCCAAGCTAAGACTCATAAACATAAGGTAAGACTCACAAACCCATGCTAAGACTCACAAACCCAAGCTAAGACTCATAAACATAAGGTAAGACTGGCATAGCCATGCTAAGACTCACAAACCCATACTAAGACTCACAAACCCAAGCTAAGACTCATAAACTTAAGCTAAGACTCACAAACCCAAGCTAAGACTCACAAACCTAAGCGGACTCAAAAACCCATGCTAAGACTCACAAACCCATGCTAAGACTCAAAAACCTAAGCGGACTCAAAAACCCATGCTAAGACTCATAAACCTAAGCTAAGACTCACAAACCCAAGCTAAAACTCACAAACCCATGCTAAGACTCATAAACTTAAGCTAAGACTCGCATAGCCATGCTAAGACTCACAAACCCAAGCTAAGATTCATAAAGTTCTAACTTGATCAGCTGAGAACTCATCCAAATATTTCACTATAGATCCATGAGTAAATCCCCTTTTCATAAAGAATCAAGAATCTCAGGGCTATTCCTTTTAAACTTAACATTTATGAATGTACGTAAACCACTTTTTTCAAGGTTAATTGAAAAAAACAAACTGATTCATTGATTCAACAGTAGTATTGTATATATGTCAGATTCAATCCTGTCCAATTATAAACTAGCTGTAATTTTCGACTTCTGTAACAAATGTAATTCATATATACTTCTTAATACATTTATGTATTAAATGGACATATGTCATACTTCTTACATAAATTTATGTATCAAATGGACATATGCCATACTTCTTACATACATTTATGTATTAAATGGGCATATGCCATACTTCTTACATACATTTATGTATTACATGGACATATGCCATACTTCTTACATACTTATATTTTAAATGGACATATGCCATACTTCTTACATAAATTTATGTATCAAATGGACATATGCCATACTTCTTACATACATTTATGTATTAAATGGACATATGCCATACTTCTTACATACATTTATGTATTAAATGGATATATGCCATACTTCTTACATACATTTATGTATCAAATGGACATATGCCATACTTCTTACATACACTTGTTTTAAATGGACATATGCCATACTTCTTACATACATTTATGTATTAAATGGACATATGCCATACTTCCTACATACACTTATGTTTTAAATGGACATATGCCATACTTCTTACATACATTTATGTATCAAATGGACATATGCCATACTTCTTACATACACTTATGTATTAAATGGACATATGATATACTTCTTACATACACTTATGTTTTAAATGGACATATACCATACTTCTTACATACACTTATGTTTTAAATGGACATATACCATACTTCTTACATACACTTATGTTTTAAATGGACATATACCATATTTCTCCAATGATAAAACCCCATGTCTGATGCTAAGTACATCTACTTTAAAATTATTTTGGCAATTTTTTTATTTTTTTAAAATTTGCAACCATTTTACAAGACAGACCCCCTTGAATCTATCATAAGAGATGTGCTGTAAATCTATACTCCCTCTACTGTAAATCTATACTCCCTCTACTGTAAATCTATACTCCCACTACTGTAAATCTATACTCCCTCTACAGTAAATCTATACTCCCTCTACTGTAAATCTATACTCCCTCTACTGTAAATCTATATTCCCTCATGAAAAAAAAATAAAATGAAGGAGTTTGATGCTGTTTTTCTGAATCTATCATAAGAGATGTACTGTAAATCTATACTCCCTCATGAAAAAAAATAAAATGAAGGAGTTTGATGCTGTTTTTCTGAATCTATCATAAGAGATGTACTGTAAATCTATAGTCCCTCATGAAAAAAAATAAAATGAAGGAGTTTGATGCTGTTTTTCTTCTCAATGACAATAAATTGCATTAACATGCCAGATACTGGTATTCTTAAATCTGGATTCCTTGTATGTGCTTATTTAATGTGTGACAGGTTTGTACTCTGTATGGTTAGCATAAAAAAAGAGTACAAACTACCAAATTATTTGCGGCAGTATCCCATTATTGTTGCAATGCTAAATTTTTTTGATGTAAGGTAATTTTGCCATTGCAAGGCTAAAATTTACTATTGCAATTATATTTTTAACACCTGTGTTGTTGCAATAGTATTTATATTTCTTGCAACAGTATCCATATACAGTGAAACCCTGCTATAACATGCTTTGTTTTAACTTGAATTTGGATATAACACGATTGTGGTGTGGCTCCAAAAATTTTACAATAACTTCACCAATTTCTTGAAGAACTGCAAAGTTTTGTGCCAAAATAAATAAAAGTTTGATTTAATAATTTGGCAAGATGTGTTGTGTTCTTGAAGAAAAAAGTGCCTTGCCATTGCATGTTTCATTATATGAATAAAGATGTTAAACATTTCTATTTGTGAATGTTCATTTCAGTTGTGTCAAAAGTCAATCACTGCGCTTTCATCTTAGTTTAATTTTGAAAGATGTCAGCTCATTAAAAAGCCAATAAGTGTTAATCTTACTATTATTGACTCGTGAACAATAAAGTCATTAACTCTTCTTTGTGTTTGTCTTCAATGCATTCTGTGTTCATTCACTGCTCAAACAATAGCCAACAGATGTTTGCTAATTCAACTATCAAACAGAACCAAGCACCAAACAATGCAGTAGTTGATACAAGGATTCTCATCTGAACTTATAAATCAATCAATTTAAGTAACTGCTAATCATCAAAGTCAATCTCACAGCTAAAGGTTGTTCAAATTATGGGGGCAATGATTTATAAGAACATAAGAAAAACCAACCCAAAAGCTGCCAACACGTGCACAAGGCTTGGCATTTTTGTCAGATAATCATCATACTATCAATTGACCAGTGAATAATGTCATCCATTCCCTATAAAAAATGACCCCATTGTTCATTACCACTTATTATTCCTGTAGTCATTCAAACAAATAGCTGTCAGAGTGTTAATTAGTCAGTATTTACAATGGATAATGGTCACTTGAAGCCCTGGACAGGATTAAGTCTGGTGTTAAATAAATACAATTAGCTCAAGATTCAGGTGTTCACGAGTTGACCAGCTGAGCAAATGTGACAGTGGCAGGAAGCAGCTGAAAATCAATCAGTTTTTCAAAAAACAATAAAGTATTCTGATTCATTGCAGAGAAAATTCTAGTGGTATGAAATGTATACAGACACCGTTTAATAACCTTGAGACATAAGCGTGCATACATACTGAACTGTAAATGTGCTTCATCTTTCCTTACATAATTTTTTTAAATTATTTGTTTGCATTTAATTCAGACACATAATGATCTGTGACAAAATGACTAAATATATTTCTGTGTGCATATTTTTGATGGAATTATTATGGATTCACTCTTATAGATGCAATAAGATTGGTCAGTGAGTACATGTGTTGACACTTTAACTATTCATTCTATGCATTAGACATGTACATATATATGTAATAAAGCATGGTTTTCTGAATAAAGTTAAATATTATATATGCAATCTCAGTTTTCACTACATGTGTATTTCTTGTTTAATATGCATTGATTTCAGATGTTTACTCTGCAATGAAGTACGCAGTTTTGTACCCACTTCTATCACACACACTACCATTTTTTCTGTGTGCAGCATTTTCATCAGCATACTGACTTGGTTGGTTATAGCATGATATGGTACATAGCACGATGATGTTTTGTGAATCACGACCATTGTGCTATAGTGGAGTTTCACTGTACATTTGCAACTGTATTCATATACTGTTGTAACAATATTCTGATAACTGGTATGATGGTACTTTCTGTTGTTGCAACAGTAATGTCATTATTATAACTTGTTGTCAAAATGCTAAAATTACCATTGCAACAACAAAATATACCACTGCAATGATAAAATAAACCATTGCAACAACAAAAATACTGTTGCACTGGTATTTGAAAATCACTGCACTTGTAGGTGAATATTGTTGTAGTGGTATATAGATACCATTGCAATGACACAAGTGTTAAAAAATACTGCTGCAAAGGTAAATTCTATAGTTGTAATGGCAGTAATTACCATTGCATGAACAAAATTTTGAATTCCAATGATATTTGGATCACTGCAATGATACTGGTAGTTTTTACCATTTTCATACACAATAACACTGTCCCTCACTTACTGAGTATTGGGAGGTGGTCCTTGTAGTAACGTTTTCCTGTGGCAGATTTTACACATTTCACATCCAGATGACCTTTATAGCCCAGTCGGTACACGTTTGCATATCCATTCTCCCAGATAACTTCCACTGCATCGTGATCAGTGTCAGGGCTAAAATTCACTACAGCAATAACATCTCCATTTTTATTAGGGCCTCCTGAAAAGATGAGCATACAAAAAAGGCATTTATTTAAATTTGTAAAAGAACGATGCATCTTACATCAAGCCTGTGGACTGATACATTTTTTATATTTATATTTTTTTATAATTGTGACTGTTGAAAACCTTGTTATGTATGTATTGGTCCATCTAGCCATCTGGTGGTGAAAGACAGAGAATAATACTGCAAATATTTTAAATTTGTCACTTCTGTTCTTTGATCTAGTCCCATATTAATTCTATCATTTTTCATTTGGAACTGTCAATGTAGTATCTAAGAATCATGAAGAGAAATATATGCAAAACACAGTCTTGACAGATCTCTAAAGTTGGTACATGCATAGAAAAGAATAACATTGACTTTTAAAGTCAAGTATCATTTGCCTAAATGTATTTCAAACCCTTACCAATAAATGTCAGGTTAATTTGACTATAAGATAAACAAAATTTCTTAATGATCCATAATTTTTATCTGGATAATACACAGTAGTCAGATAAATATAAATGAATTCAATAATATTTGCAGTGATTTCAATAAAAAGGTGCTAGGTGACAAAATCTAAGAGACACTGCCACCTACAATTTTAGAAGTGCAAAATGTTTTTTTCATGATGTTGTAAAAGTAAAAAGAGTGCCAATTTTAGCTTCATGAGAGCTGAAATTATTCCAAATAGTCTAGCTTCATTTCCAGTGAGACCAATCTGATGTAAACACATGCCTAACAATGCAGTAGTGCTTTAATAATTAAACTATATATGTGTTTGTTAAACTTACACGCAGACCAAAAAGAGTAAGCAAAAAGAAAAAAAAAAGAAAAACATCAAACAAAATGAAATATTGCTATGATTGCATAATCAGGTCACATGTGTCTGCATATAAAACATGAATAAAATATATCATTTTTCAAGCTGAAATGGTTTCTGCATACTGTACATACTCACATATAAGTTGAGTCCAACTGCAAACTGCACAGACCCAGATCTGCCATTACATAATGTGCTGGCAGATCTGGGCCTATACAGTTAGCTAGGAGTAACCAGTAGAACAAACAACATAGACCCTGATCTGCCGAAGCATTATGAAGGTTTAAAAATGTGCTAAAAAGTGAAACACTGCTGTAATGACATTAAGATCTAATCATGTCATCTACATATAAACACAAATATACCAATAAAATTGGATTTGTCTCTCTCTCTAAAGTGGTTTTTGCCTAATTGTGCTAAGAAAGTTTTTGTCAAAAAAGGCACAAAAGTTGAAAATCATTTTAAAAGATTAAAAAATTGCTGTAATGACCTGAAAATCTAATCAGGTCATCTACATATTCATACAAATATTCAAGCCAATTTGGCTTTCCTGCATCGAGTGGTTATTTTGTGCAATCTTGCTAACAAGCTTCTCAGGACAGACAGACAGATGGAAGTACATTTAAACAGACAGATGGACAGAGAGAATCAAATAAAGATGCACCCACTGCAATTAGTGGTGGTATAAAAAGTTCTAGCATGACACATGATTGTGGCTACCAAACAAACTTTAATATAAATGTACTAATGTATTTAGCTATGTAACTGAATTGACTTGGATTGTAGGTAAACAAATATTTCTGTTAACAGACTGTGGAATTAATTTTAGTACCCTAATATAAAATTTACTATTGACAGACTGTGGAATTAATTTTAGTACTCTAATATAAAATATACTGTTGACAGACTGTGGAACTACTTTTAGTACCCTAATATAAAATTTACCGTTGACAGACTGTGGAATTAATTTTAGTAGTCTAATATAAAATTTACTGTTGACAGACTGTGGAACTACTTTTAGTACCCTAATATAAAATTTACCGTTGACAGACTGTCAAATTAATTTTAGTACCCTAATATAAAATTTACTGCTGACAGAGTGAAGAATTAATTTTAGTACCCTAATATAAAATTTACTGTTGACAGAGTGAAGAATTAATTTTAGTACCCTAATATAAAATTTGACAGACTGTGGAATTAATTTGAGTACCCTAATATAAAATTTACTGTTGACAGACTGTGAAATTAATTTTAGTATCCTAATATAAAATATGACAGACTGTGGAATTAATTTGAGTACCCTAATATAAAATTTACTGTTGACAGACTTTGGAATTAATTTTAGTACCCTAGTATAAAATTTACTGTTGACAGACTGTGGAATTAATTTTAGTATCCTAATACCCTAAATTTGTTGACAGACTGTGGAATTAATTTTAGTACCCTAATACAAAATTTACTGTTGACAGACTGTGGAATTAATTTGAGTACCCTAATACAAAATTTACTGTTGACAGACTGTGGAATTAATTTGAGTACCCTAATACAAAATTTACTGTTGACAGACTGTGGAATTAATTTCAGCACTCTAATATAAAATGTACTGTTGACAGACTGTGGAATTAATTTGAGTACCCTAATACAAAATGTACTGTTGACAGACTGTGGAATTAATTTGAGTACCCTAATACAAAATTTACTGTTGACAGACTGTGGAATTAATTTCAGCACTCTAATATAAAATGTACTGTTGACAGACTGTGGAATTAATTTGAGTACTCTAATATAAAATTTACTGTTGACAGACTGTGGAATTAAGTTTAGTACCCTAATATAAAATTTACTGTTGACAGACTGTGGAATTAATTGGAGTACCCTAATATAAAATTTACTGTTGACAGACTGTGGAATTAATTTTAGTACTCTAATATAAAATTTACTGTTGACAGACTATGGAAATAATTTGAGTACCCTAATATAAAATTTACTGTTGACAGACTGTGGAATTAATTTGAGTACCCTAATATACCATTTACTCTATGCATTTTTGTGGGTATTGGTATTTTGTGGTTTTGCCAAAATTATGTTTATGTAGTTACATGTACTTGATTCATGTATATACCTCTTGGGATTTAAAATGTTACCATATATTGATAAATATTATCAAACAGTTCATTACATTTTCTACCATGCATACCTTATATACTTGTGTACAAGTTAGATCCAAGCGCAAACTGCATAGATCTAGATCAGCCATTGCATAATGCACTGGCGAATCAGGGTCTATGCAGTTTGTTAGGAGTAATCAGTACAACTAAACAACACAAACCCTGATCTTCTGGCACATTATGCAATGGCAGATCAGGATTTATGTTGTCTGCAGTTGGACCAGACTTATGCGCAAGTATAGACAGTAACACTCAGCATTATAGGAATATAATTCCTAGGTGTTACACATGACTTAACATTAAAATTTACAAATGTCACAATAATGGCTGTGCATCTCAGTAATATAAAGCAATATTCTTGAAGTACATACCATCCTGGTTAGCCCATCTCCAGTCTGGGCCACGAACAACCTTGGCCTTCTCAAACAGGCCATAGGCTAGCACTTTTTTACTTGTGGCTCTTGGAGGCACATTCTCCCTGTGACAAATAAACACATTACAGCTGAAAAATGTTGATTTACTGGACATTAATGCTAAAAATATTATATTGTTGAACATTACAGCTTAACAAATTGTTGATTGGTTGGTCATCTAAACATGTTGATTTGCTGGTCATCTAAACACGTTGATTGGCTGGTCATCTGAACATGTTGATTGGCTGGCCAGGACTGGTTTTTTCTTACATCACACCCTCACAGTAAGGCCCTTCATCGTAACACATTTCTTGTCATAAGGCATGTATGGTCATGAATCCCATTTTATTAATTAATACTAAAATTATATGTATCATGTATTTCATTATGCTTCCATGTACTGCATTATAATGAGGGAGTACTGTATCATGTACTTCATTATAAGGTGGTCTCACTATAAAGCAATATACTCTATGACAGCATTATAATGAGGTAGTATATTTTGGGTAATTATTCCATGAATTCAAGATAAGACCATTTCTTCCTTTTAACTGCTGACTGTTGAAACCATCTGTGATATTCTTCAGCAATAACAAGATTTTAAAATTTGCTGCTGTAGTGGACATATTGGATGTCAGATTGGCACCATTTTCATTTAGGACCAAGTAGACATCATTAAAAGTCTTTTGGTGAAAACCCTATTTCAATATGACCATCCATTCAGGAGGAGTAGCAACAAGATTTTCAAGACAGCCGTAATGGCAGCCATATTGGATGTATAATTGGCACCATTTATTTAAAATTTAAAACTTAACTGGATGGATGGAAGGATGTACAGACAGACAAGGGTGAGTACCAGTCATGGTGGACACAAAAAACTCACACAATATAGAAACACTGCAAGTACAAATTGTATTCATCAAGAATCATAACAGGTTACAGTTTTCTACAACCAACCTTTACATGAAACGGAACTCAGTCCAAAATGAACAAACAATTGGATTATTCAACTGTAATATGCTCTTATTGGTGGTAGATTCAAATCTTGCCTTACTAGAGTGCTCATTATAGACCCCAAGCAACATATGTATGAGAACAAATACCTCACTACATAGTAAACACTTTGTATGAGAACAAATATCTCACTACACAGTGCACACTTTGCATCAGAACAAAAAACTCTCTTCATCGTAAACACATTCTATGAGAACAAACATCTCACTACATAGTAAATACTTTGTATGAGAACAAATATCTCACTACACAGTGCACACTTTGTATCAGAACAAATATCTCACTACATAGTAAACACTTTTTGTATGAGAACAAATATATGAACACTTTGCTATAAAATCAAACTTAACACCCAGAAAAAATAGCTACATCAAAAGTACTTGAAAAAAAAAACAAAAGACATATTTCAAAAATAATAAAAATGTTGTGGGATACGTACCCTTCATGCTCAGCACAGTCTAGTCGCTTGAATCTGTGTGAAATGTCATGCTTATCCTCAAAATAACAAGTTGAGCAGAGGGCTACATCTTTACAGACATTACATCTCCATAAGATGCCTGAAACTGTCTTTAGACTACATCCAGCACAGCTCACCTCATGTCGGACACCTGCAAAAATACAATTTTTTTTTTAAAAGATACATAAATTGTGAGTTGAAATAGCATACAATGTCAGATGTGCATAGAAAACAGGTCACTGTGACCTATTTACCTGTTCAGTAACTGTTACATGATATTTGGAACCCCTGAGAAAATTATTTGTTACTTTTCAGAAAGAAAAAAAGCCCACTTATTGTAAACCACTTTCTTCTTTCAATAACCAAAACACAGGCCATAGATCTATGATTTAAGATATAAACTGATGGAATCATAGTCAAATTATGATTCAAGATAATAACTGATGGAATCATAGTCAAATTATGATTCAAGATAATAACTGATGGAATCATAGTCAAATTATGATTTAAGATAATAACAGATGGAATCATAGTCAAATTATGATTCAAGATAATAACTGATGGAATCATAGTCAAATTATGATTTAAGATAATAACTGATGGAATCATAGTCAAATTATGATTTAAGATAATAACTGATGGAATCATAGTCAAATTATTATTTATGATAATAACTGATGGAATCATAGTCAAATCATGATTCAAGATAATAACTGATGGAATCATAGTCAAATTATGATTCAAGATAATAACTGATGGAATCATAGTCAAATTATGATTCAAGATAATAACTGATGGAACTTGGAAACATATACTCTCTGGTGTCTAATGATTTTGTCTTTACAGCTTTATTCAATTGTAAACAGACTGAAAGAGAGAGAGACTGGTATTTTATATATGTAAAAATATATAACTCATCTCGCAAGTTGTAAAAAATTATTATTAGACAATTAGTCAACAAGAAGTAGAAGCAAAGTCCTAAGATACACAGCCTATCTTTCTTCAAATTTCTTAGCAAAGTTTACATATGGACTGATGCATGAACAGAACTTCAGACCATGATGATACTGATCCTTTGAAAATAAATTATGATGTGGCACAGTCAATTGGACTGGATCAATAATGAATCACCTCTATTCAAATGTAATGCAACATTAAGACAGAATTAAAATCTTACCTATTTGCGCATTGTCATACAGGCGAAGGTCATACAACTTTTCCAAACCTGCTCTATAGACATTCTTTTCCCCATTATCCCAAATCACTACTGCAGTCTGTGCTGGATAATATTCATTATCATCCTCTGCACAAATGTCAACCACACTTCCAAGGTGACCTTCACCCCCATCTTGATCCCCAAACTTCCAGTCTGGGCCACGAACAACTCGCATGCCAATGTCCACTGCATGACCTAGTTTAAAAAGATAAACAATGTGTTTCTCAAACCATTAATCCCTTCAACAACTGTACATTTCTTTGTTAATTAAAACTAGGCGAAAATACATGTTCAAAGGAGGACAAAATGTAGATTACTTGCTGACATTAAACATAATGATATTATTTAAGTGCAGGGCATGTATTGTTCAATATATGAGGTCAAGTGTGTATTAGTTGAAAAGACTCAAAAGCATCAAAAGTAGGTTACACTGACCTACTTTTGGTCACACTGACCCATTTCTGGTACTAAAGTTTACAAATCATTATGATGCATCATGGTATGAAATTTCCTAAGTGTAAAGCTTACAGTGCTATTATGCAAGTAATAATAAAAATCCATTCTGGTGATGAAATCAGTAAGAGACCATTACTAGAGGAAGGTGAGCAATTTACTCAAATACTCTTGCCTCTCTGAAGGAAAATAAAGTGCATAATTCTTCTGAAAATATTGCGAGTACAGTTATTAGTCATCACACATCTTCTGATGATGACCCTAATATGTACCAAGTTTCACAGCAATCCAGTACTGAACATTCACAAAAATCTGTCATATACTGCATCTAGCTGTATGTAGTAATGGGCAGTAACTCTTACAAAACTCATGGGAGCATAAAGATTTGTCAATGTACATCTTTTAGATGGTGACCATAATATATACATAATTTTACACTGATCCATTAAAATAGCTAGACAAGTCACATTCAAAAGATTCTGTCTTTCTTACATTACAATCAGACAAAAAGGGCAATAACTCTAACAAAATTGTGGCAGTAAAGTGAGTTGTTGATAGGCATATTTCAGATAATGACCAGAACATGTATCAAGTTTCATGGTCATTCATTGAAAACTGTGAGACTAATCTAGTTACATTCACAAGATTTTGTCATACACTACATCTAGCTCCAAGTAAAAGAAACAAAACAACCAATAACCAGAATCAATGCTTGGAGATGGTTCAGGCAAAATAGTCACCTCAGAGAACAGTCATTGTGCCCAAATATACAAAGAAAGCAAAGTTGGCTTTGCCTTTTCTTGAGAAAAAATGTATCTCCCCTCCCCCTTTTTATTTTGCCATTGAAAGATTTTTCATTTTGAGAACATCAACTCTTGTCTCCTTTCTATTCAAAAGGCAGTGTACAATAGTTACAACATAGTATTTTCATTCCTTTTGGTAAACGTTTGTGCCAATTTAATGAATATTTATGTCTGCAAATATGTTTTTATTTATGTGAGTCCTGCTGAAAATTCACCAATAAATCGTGAGAAAGTGAGTGAAATTCCATGCATCTGTAGCCTCATCAAGAGCAACACATTACCATATATACTTGTGTATAAACCGATACCAACACATTACCATATATACTTGTGTATAAACCGATACCAACACATTACCATATATACTTGTGTATAAACCAATACCAACACATTACCATATATACTTGTGTATAAACCGATACCAACACATTACCATATATACTTGTGTATAAACCGATACCAACACATTACCATATATACTTGTGTATAAACCGATACCAACTGCAAACTGTGTAGACACAGCAACACATTACCATATATACTTGTGTATAAACCGATACCAACTGCAAACTGTGTAGACACAGCAACACATTACCATATATACTTGTGTATAAACCGATACCAACTGCAAACTGTGTAGACACAGCATTATGCGCCGGCAGATCTGGGTCTATGCAGTTTGTAAGGACTATTCAGTAGAACAAACAACATAGACCCTGATCTGCTGGCACATAATGCACCAGCAGATCAGGGTAATGTTATTTGCATTTGGACCTGGTATATATTGTTACGACTAGGGGTTGAATGTAACAAAAGAAAGAACGACTCAAACAAGCTTTCACAATTTCTAAAATATCAATTTAATTTCCAAAAATATAAAACATTTTAAACAAACAAAGTGAAAGAATTAAAAATAACTTACAGTTTAGAATTTCCTTAATTAGTCCTAAATTGTTCTAATTCACTAATCCTCAAGTTAATCCAAAGTATTCTGAATGAATGAATGTTCCGAGTTAATGAATGTTCCGAACAAATGAATCTTCGTAATGAACGAATGTTGGAAGGAAAGATTGTTCCGAATGAATGGGTCTGGAATGTCTTGATGTACCGATGATTTCAGTTCTTAATCCAAATGTTAATTTCAGGTAAATTCCAACGGAGTTGAATAATGTTAAGATCTTTAGTACGTAATCCAAAAAGCACTATTTAGAAATAAGATATTCCACTAAACTGAATCTCAAACAATAAATAATCCTCCTCTCTCTTTAATCTCTGAAGTAACAATGAAGAATCAATAATCAGTGATTAAAATCTTATTATATAGCCTCGTACTGCGTAAAAGAGAATAACCCTTAACTCTGAAACTATGTTCTAAAACAATTCCACCCTGCAGTAAACAACTTTTACTGAACCAATCAGAAACCAGGTTGCGCATGTCAGCCTAAAAGTACTTTCGCACTACAATAACAATACCTTAATTTCAAATCAACAAAGTGTTGACTTGTATAAAGACATGGGATCCAGGTCATGATCAGCACGCGCTTCTCACGGGATTCACCATTGTTGTGTTAAGTTGACCGATATAATTATTGATTTTCCCTGGACATAAATAATGACTCATTGTTGATGTACATATGTACTTTAATAGCGTAGGCTACTGAATTAAGGAATTATAATACAATGGTTATAAACCCAAATGAAAACAATTTTATAATTTAAAGATCATATATAATTCTGTAACAATATGGTACTTCATGGGTGTTTATAGAGCGATTGCTAGTAAAGGTAGACAAGTTTATTCATACTTCAACTTGTAATGCAGACAGACAGACAGAACTTGTACCTCAATATTATTACTAATTTTCGATAGTAAAACTATTTTTGAGGTTATCGTCTTTTCCAGAAAACAGAAATGAAAATTTAAGGAGGAATTCCTCCCCACACCCCATCTAAAAATGAGGACTGAATTTTCTGAATATAGACTAGGCAGGATTCATGAAGAAATAAAGACAGGGCTTGAAAATATACTTTTCACATGTTCTGTTGATTTTTTAGTGCAATTGTTTTATAAATTAGCATGAATCCCATGTTCAAGAATAGACCCTACAGCAATTTTGTTGAATCTAGCTAAAAATTGTAATACTTTCATAAAGTTTAATGAGTATTTCTTCATTCATCTTTTATATTATTTGGCTCAAATGGTTAGTAAAATAGTTGTTTTAATTGAATATTTTCAACATTACAAATTTTGATCTCACTGCACACTTCTCCCTATTTTAACACCACTTACCCCTATTCTGGTAGGGAAGAGAACTTGCTTTACTGTAAAATTTGCCTGAATAACTCTAAAAACAATCTGCAGGTCCTGCAGCACAGTGATTTGTCTATATGCACATCTTCAGATAATGACCATAATATGTACCAAGTTTCACAGTGAATTGTCTATATGCATCTTCAGATGATAACCATAATATGTACCAAGTTTCACAGTGAATTGTCTATATGCATCTTCAGATGATGACCATAATATGTACCAAGTTTCACAGTGAATTGTCTATATGCACATCTTCAGATGATGACTCTAATATGTACCAAGTTTCACAGTGAATTGTCTATATGCACATCTTCAACAGATGACAATAAATTATGTTCCAAGTTTCACAGTGATTTTTCTATATGCACATCTTCAGATGATGATCATAATATATACCAAGTTTCACAGTGATTTGTCTATATGCACATCTTCAGATGATGACTCTAATATATACCAAGTTTCACAGTGATCTCTTCAGATGATGACCATAATATTTACCTAGTTTCAGTGATTTGTCTATATGCACATAATAAATAATAATCATAAATAATAAATAATCACTTCATTTTATGAGGGTATCTTAGTTATAGTATGCTATTATCCCCTCAGGCCCTCAGGATACATTAAGTATAAAAGCACAAAGCAGATCTGTCTGCAAACATTCCTCGATTTTATGAATAGGTGACATCATACCCTCAAATCGTCCATCAAGTATCAACACAGGTTTGAGGGGGGCTAATTTACTGGACTACACTGACCTTAATTAAATTGTACTGTCATCATCTGTATGTAAATATTAAAGCACTTTTAAAAAAGGCAGGTAAAAGGATATAAACTGGACAAAATTAGAATTTCTTTAGAATTCTTTTCATGGCTAGCATGCAGTTTCATCACAATTTAAAATTCAAAAAGAAAAATTAAAACATATTTCAAAACTGTGTCAGAATTAAAGAAGGTCATTTATAATCTACCTCTAGAATTAAACCAGGTCATTTATAAAGTGCCCCAAGAAAGGAAAAATTTAAACATATATGTT
Organism: Margaritifera margaritifera; assembly: GCA_029931535.1. Classification (NCBI taxonomy): domain Eukaryota; kingdom Metazoa; phylum Mollusca; class Bivalvia; order Unionida; family Margaritiferidae; genus Margaritifera; species Margaritifera margaritifera. The sequence continues at coordinate 794,378 of JAQPZY010000969.1, forward strand.
ACTGTTTATTGCAATATCCTCAGAAAATGTACTTTCTATTATAAGTTTGACTTGTGTCTATTTTAAACATTGTGCTAAAAATTAAAAAAGTTGCTGAAACTTTTTCAAACTTTGATTGCACTGTCTACATACTTGCAGGATCATCAGAATAAAATTTAATATCTATACACAAATGGTTATTAAATCATTAAAGTTTACTTAAAAGAGTTCCAATTATATGTCAAAATCTATTTAAATTTAAAAATTCTACAAAAAAGTTTAGAAATTCTTAAAACTTTTAAAATCTCCCCATGTAAAAAAAAGGTCATATAAACTTGAAAATTTAAGTAAAATTTGCAACTGTTAATTGATACACACTTCCTTGTAAGTTGCTCATTCACAACATTCTCATTAAAATTTTAAAACACCACGTTTCTTATTTGCCAAAAATCAACAGATGATGCTTGCATATTTTGAAGTAGATATGACATACTGTATAATGGTAATTTAGACTGTGTAAAATTAATTGTGACAAACTGTATAATGGTAAAGACAGACTGTGTATAATTTTAATTGTGTCATACTGTATAATGGTAAAGACAGACTGTGTATAATTGTGACATGCTGTATAATGGTAAAGACAGACTGTATAATTGTGACATACTGTATAATGGTAAAGACAGACTGTGTATAATTTAATTGTGTCATAATATATAATGGTAAATTAGACAGACTGTATAATTGTGACATACTGTATAATGGTAAAGACAGACTGTGTATAATTGTGACATGCTGTATAATGGTAAAGACAGACTGTATAATTGTGACATACTGTATGATGGTAAAGACAGACTGTGTATAATTTAATTGTGACATCTGAATCAATTATAAAATTGGGATGCAAAAAATTAAATATCCTTCAAGCACAGAAATAAAAAATGTTAAAATTAACAATTATCCAACTTTTAATCTGATGTACTGAAAACCAAAAATATGTGAATGCTGCCGCAAGATATAATAATTTTAAACAATAAAAACCCAACATGCATACTTTCTGGGCATGATCTGCATAGCAATGATCAGGTTTCAGTAATAAAATGTGCAACAAAACATAGGATGCATAATTGCTTGCATGTTTCCACATCCAATATGGTCTGGACTGTGAATTCATCCCATGACCTGTGGTGCATATTAGGCAAAAAAATATGTGTTTCCTATTGCACTGGTTTTAAAATTAGGGTAGGCAGGATTTTTTTTTTTTTTTTACATTATGTAAATCAAATACTATTTCAAGTGCTTCAAAGTACAGGGCAAAACCAGCTCAATTAGGTGCACAAATCAATTTTGGCAATGTGATTTTTTTTTTTAAATTTTAATTTTTTCTTTTTATACCATGGGGGAAAAAAGTGCTAGGGTTGGCAATGTGAAACAGGGATGGTCGGCAGACAGGAAACACATTTTTGTTGTTGTTGGTCTTATTTATAAATACATGTATGTAGATGTGTGTTTGTAACTGACACAAACTGGTGGTTTTAGCTAAACTAGAGTGTTTTCACTTAATTAGGCCAGAATCTTTGTCAATTACACAAAGATGACTGATAACAAGCTGAATTACCTGCAAAAAAGCATCTTCATAAGAGATGATTCATAAAAACATCATAAACGTTTTGTGGCAAATCATCCCAAAGAAGTGAATAAGGCCAGAGTCTGCATGTTGAGTCTAAGATAAAAGCATTGCTGTAAAATGTGTGACCTTGACCCAAGGGCAAAAGGTTGAGTGAACATGTCACAGAATGAACTGTCTTAGCTTCATAATGATTTACCAAAAGTATGAAGAAAATCCAATGGGTTTAGGAAATCAAAACAAATGAAAAAGCTATAAAAAAAAACTTAATGCCAATATTATATGGCTGTGGCCTTGATCCCAAGATCAAAGGAGCAAGAGCACATGTCACAGAATGAATTGTCTTAGCTTCATAATGATTCATCCCAAGTGTGATGAAAATCCATCAAAGGGCTTTTCAGCAAATTCAAAAACTTGAACCAAAACATTAATGCAAATTTTCTAAGATTACAATCCTGATCCCATTGACAAAAGGCCAAGGGATCATCCATAAAGGACGTCCGCAAAGATGGGGGGAGGGGGGGTTTGTTCAAATGCGGACAACTGCGGACAAGGGGGGAGGGGGTGTAAAGGACCTTGCGGACGTCCGCAAGCTAGTATTTTTTGTTATGATATTCTGTGTTGAACAGCTGCTTTAGGCCTACTGCGTGTATTCCAGTATGTTTTGCAGACGTCCTTTATGGGTGATCCCTAAGTATAAATTATTTGTTAATTTCAATTTGTACGATTCGTACCACAGAATATATATGAATGGGTTGGCATTAATACATAGGTCTGGCTCCCAGTGCCTGAGGTGGATTACATGGCCCACATATCGGCCCTGTGGACCTGAGCGAGTATACAAATAGCCAAGTAAGATGCACCACGGCCTGTATAACGCTCTCAATTCAGACAATACAGTGCCTGGCCTGTGATGAAGACCCTGGCTGACCATGCGACTGCAGAGCTAGTGCCAGCCTCCCTTGCAGCAGGCGGCTGGCTGCAGTAGCCACCACTACACTGCTGCTACGCACAGTACATCTGAAAGCATCGACTCCAGCTGCCTTCCGCACACGTGTGTGTTAATCAGTGACATAGGCAACGTACTGTTTAATAGAGTTTTTAATATCTATATTTTTCCAGCTAATATTACATATTATTTAAGAATATTCTGTATACTACCGATGCTAATAATGGATGCGCGTTATAAACTGTATAGCGACTTTAAGGATGCTTTCATTGCTGCAAACCCTGATCTGATGGCAGATCTGGCATATAAACGTGCACAGGAGCAGTGGAACAATTGTAAACAAAATGAAGAAGAAGTCAAAAACTTGATTCGAGTTTGGCATGTGAGAGCAGCAGAAAGAAAAAGTCATCTGATGAGCATGTGGGCCCGCGCTGCCACGCCTAAGGCCAGTCTAAGCCAAGCATCAGATTCAACTACTTTGACGCTAACCATGTCATCTCAGGAACTTCCGTCAACTGTGGTGATAATAAATAGTGACGTTCAGTCAGAGGTGGAAGAGGCATCTTCTACTGACGTAACAGCAAGAGAGACGGATGCCAAGACGCAAACAACAGCAGTAGCATGTCTAGTGAAGAAAAAAAACCAACGCTCTACACCAGCACAAGATGCACCAAGCAATGAGTTTGAATCTGTCAACGCACAAATGGCTAGTCTTCTACAGGTAAAAAACACTGGACTGTGGACAGCTGATATGAAAACAAAGTCTGATGAACTCGGCAGCAAAAAGGTGCAGCTGGAGAAAAAGTTAAAACGTCTGGCAGCTGAACGAGCACGCAAACAGAACTCCAGGCTTGACTTCAAGAGAAAGCTGACTGAAGTTACGGATGAACATCCAGTCATTGGCCAGCGACTCAAAAAGTTATGTCGGCAGAAAGTAGGAAGGCCCCGCTTAGAAGATGACCAACCACAGTTGCTAAAGACAATCGTGGACATTGTATCATGTGGAGCAGCTGCTGATCCGCGGTGACAATCTGAGAAGCTTAGTAGCTGCAAAACATTGGATGACTTGCATGAAGCCCTCGTCCAAGATGGCTTCAGCATCAGTCGAGCAGGAACATATCTACGTCTACTTCCACGTAATTTGGCGACGATTGAAGGTAAGCGTCACGTGACCACAGTGCCTGTCAAGCTGCTTAAGGCAGCAAACAGTGCAAGGCGCAATAACGTGGATGCTCATTTTGCAGCAGCTACAATCTGCTACTTGAAAGATCTGGCTGTTGCTATGGGAGAACACTGTGTTTTTTTCTTGAGCCAAGACGACAAGGCACGTGTCCCACTAGGATTACCGGCAGCAAATAAGCAGGCGCCAATTCTAATGCACATGGAGTATCGTGTGCAGCTGCCAGATCACGACTGGGTTATTGCTGAACGCCACAAACTGATCCATCAGTCTATGCTGCATGTGTTATAAAACCAGGGGCTGTATCGTATTCAGGGCCGACTGCTATCTTCATTCACAGTGGGAAGCATGACAGTAGCACAGCAATGACACACGCTGCTGATTTTGAAGAACTCAAACAACTTCCTGCTTTTCAGCCTGTTATGATGGCGGTCCGGATGAGAACCCTCGATTTCCGAAAACACTAGCCGCAGCCTATCGAGCCTTCCATTACAACAACCTGGATGCGATTTTCGTTGCATGCCATGCGCATGGGGCACTCTGCCTACAACACAGTCAAATGACGCATGGCTCCTCTGTCACGCGACCTATCAGGATTGATCCTGCCTCACAATCATTATGGATCTCATTTGGACAGCAATGGCAAGACATGTGATGTAGAGTTGAAAAGGGCCAATTTCCAGAAGGCCGGTGAAGTGCTGGCAGAAATCTGGAGCTCAACGGTTATTAATGGATTTGATGTGGTAGCATCTTTTGTATCATGTGATGCAGGAAAACTGGACATCAGTCCACCGTCAGATGAGTGGTCAAGTCGGCACATTCAACAGTCGCAGTATTGCTTGCAGATTGTGAAGTGCAACAGTGAATCATGCTGTGGTCAGCGTCACACTAACTACATGTACAATGATATATTTCCTGGACGATTTTTACCTCCACCTGTTCCACACTACAGCACAGATAAAGGGATTACCTATGCACCAGTTGGCAGCAACACTGGAATGTTTGGATCGCTTTATCAACGACTGGCTCTTTTACATCTGCAGCCTTCACACGACTTCCTGAGGATGCCATTTGATTTCTACTGTCCATCTGTGACTGCTGATCTTGAGAAGCGCGTTTGTAATCAGTGTGGCCTGTACTTTCCATCTCAGGCTGTGAAGTGCAATCATGCCTGTATTCACATCATGCAGCAGTGAGCACACAAGCTGAAGTGGCAGACGTCGGCGCTGTTGAGCCTGAATCTGTTAGCGCTATTCTGTCAACTGCATCATCAACTTCCGCAACTGAAAGCAGTGATGATGGTCTGCCAGTTGTTCGCAACTTACTTGACTGGCTACAGTCTGCGTTTGTTGAAGTGGAGTAAGACACTGACAGTCTATCAAATTTAGCTTTCTGTGAGATGACAACTTTAGTTCTATGTCCTGAATAAAGACTTTTTTAAAGAAAGAACTTTCTGTTTATTTTTTTCTTTGTTTTGAGCTACATGTTGTGATGAGATCAGTGAGCGTTGTATTTTGAGAGCACCAGCTATTACACTGCCAGACCATAGAGCAGTGTATAATGCTAGATGGGGACGTCCGCAGCCGGGGGGGGGAACCCACATGTGAACAAAAGCGGACAAGGGGAGAGGGGGGGGGGGTAGGAAAACAGGTATTATCTGCGGACGTCCTTTATGGACAACCTGCAAGAATAATTTTTTATGACTTCTCTTCGTTTCATAGGAATATAGCTGTATTTTAACATACCCACTGCTCATTTTCAACCTGAAATGCGTATCAGTTCTCTCCCTTTAACAGCTGGTAGAGGTAGCTATATTTATACTCAGTTTGATTTTATCATTACCTCTACAATACAGTATCAAACTTGCTTGATACAAATGGTTATTAAATGAATGTAGTAAAAAAAATTATTCATACAAGTTTATACTAATTGTATCTTGTGCAGATGTGGTGGTTTTCTGCAAGAATAAGGTGACCCCCCCCCAACACCAAGCTATTTTTTTTGTCTAACATCCATTCCCCTTCATAAACATCTTTATTTGTCTGTGCTTTTATCATTGTTTTACCCTTTTTTAAAAAACATTTTATATTGTTATGTCACAAAAAATATCAGAGCACAATACAATTGTGAAATAAAAAAAAGCAAAATTGAAAAAGTATATAAAGGTTTAATGTATTGAACTTTTCACAAGAAATATTAGAGACAAATAAATATTTCATGCAAATTTGGAATCATAAGAACAATACTTTTAGATGTGTTAGTCTAAAAAATTTCTCATACAGGTAGGCATTTATTAGGAACCAATACCTGGATTGTATATTGTTATTATTTCCATTTTGATTTATTTGAAAAGTAAGGAGATGGATGTTACAAATGTCATTTGTTTTTCACTTTCACTTGAATAAAGGTGTTTACTATTTGGTTTTTAGTTATTTTGTTTATTTGAATGTTGACTTTACCCACATTTATCACATGTAGTCTACTTTTTCAGAAAAGATAAAAGTGTATTTGTAATCCTTATACTTCAATATGATCTCCTAAAACATACAAAACCTCTTATATACCACATAAATGTGTAAATTATGCCTCAAGATTATATTTTATTTGCTGATTTTAAATTTCTGATGCTTTGACCTTCACAAAAATACCATTTTAATTTTAAATTTCGCCTGTTATCCCTAATACAAGATGGAACATATGAACAACCTTTGTATTTTTGTTTCCCCCTAGCCAGATACTACATCTATATAATTTGGAAAAAATATACTGCAATCAAATCTGAAAAGAAAGTTCTGAGAGATTAATTGCTTCCAACCAAACAAGGAAATTTATAATATAGGCTGGTATGCATGGCTATACAATTTCCGGTGACATAGTAATTGAAATTAAGATTAATATAGTCTGATTAACAAGCTAAAGAAACATTAACACAAGTAACAAAAAGCAAGAAACACCCACCAGACATCTTAATTCTTAGCTTCTTTGCTGGCAAGTTCAAACAAAAACTGCTATGCCTGCCCGGATTTCAGAATGAGAACGGCGTTACTATTTTTAACTCGATAAGAAATCCCAAGTAGTCATGTGACCTAGAGGGACCAGTAATTTTACTTATATTGCTTCCAGTATGTATGAATTGCAATAAACATAACTCATTTTTTTTTTTTTTTTACATCAAGCTATCAAAACTTGTCAGGAGTTAAAATTGTTAATTAACTTTTCTTTTCAAATACATGCTTACTTAATTGCTCAAGAAACAGATGCCAGAACTTAGCTGTGTTTAAAATCCATCTCTTGGTACAACAACAACAATGATAAAAAAAACCACAAAATAATAATAATAATAGCCATGCATGTTTTTGTACATAAAACTGGATGTGTCTCTGCATTGCTATTTTTGTAATAAGCTTATATAACAGAAAATGCAAAAACTTTTGCAATAATAATAATAATAATAATAATAATAATATTATTATTATTATTATTACATGTATTATTATTATTATTATTATTATTATTATTAGTACATGTATTATTATTATTATTATTATTATTTGTGTGTGGATTGGCTGGATTTGATTTGCTGTTATTAAAAACAATTTCTTTGACTTTCAAAGAAGTGAGGGTTGTTTTGAACGAGGACTACCCTTAAATCTGCCACTGTTCTCTTCTTTTATTTTTACATCTCTATTTATGAGGGTAACTTCTTTATCTCATTTAAAAAGAATATGCATGAGTATGGCTGCACTGGTATAACCACTTAAGTCAGTTTTTTCCTCAGAGTCTGCTGCATGCCTGTCTCTGAATTTGGACAGCTGTAACAAAACTTGAATAGCAGATCATGTGCAAATAGTCTGATCAACCAGATACTGAAATTATTGAGCAATTCATTTAACTAGGCTTAGAATTAAAGCAGAAATGTGCATGCAACTTTGGGGATAGAGTTGAGGAACAAATTAGCAATCAGATGATATTGACAAGTGCCTTTCCCATGTGTTAAGGATGAAACTTCGTAAAAAGGGAAGAACTTTGACAAAGTGCAAGATATACCGTATATACTTGCGTATTAGACAATACCAAATGCAAACTGCATACACCCAGATCTGCCGTTGCATAATGCACTGGCAGATATGAATCTATGCAGTTTGTAAGGACAAATCAGCAGAACAAACAACATAGACCCTGATCTGCCAGCGCATTATGCAATGGCAGATCAGGGTCTATGTTGTTTGCATTTGGACTCGGATTATACCCGAGTATATACGGTAGTGCATGCTATGAAGGATTCAGAAAAACAGGCCTGATCAATAGAAGGAGTAAAATCCGAAGTGAATAAACTGTCGTTGAAAACTCCATATAAGGGAAACCCCAATAAAGGTGCAATTAGAAACCCAACACAAGTGTATGCTACAACTGTGTGTTATGCAGGACATAAATCAAAGGATCTTAATTGCAGTATGCATAGACCCAGATCTGCCAGTGCACATTATGTGATGTCTGATTTGGGTCTGTGCAGTTTGCAGTTGGACTAGACTTATAAGCGAGTATATATGGTACTTTATTTCTGCTGCATATATTTTTTCTTGGTTAATCAGTAAAGCAAAAGTTAGAATAAAAAAGTAAATGTAGTACATGTAGTAATTTTCATTTCTATACACTATAAAGGACACTACTTATTTATCTATGTTCTCTCTCTCTCTCTCTCTTTCTCTCTCTCTCTCTCTCTCTCTCTCTCTCTCTCTCTCTCTCTCTCTCTCTCTCTCTCTCTCTCTCCATTTTCCCTGATATCATCTCATAGTAAAAGTGACACTGAAGCTCTTCCTGAAATCTATGTCTAAATCCGTTTTTAAAGTTTAGAGGATTAGTGATGATTATATCACTTTAAAGCAGCTTGGAATTACATTTTGAATGAGCAGTATGCATAATGTTACTTCTCAGTTGGACACAGTTTTTATATTTCTAAATCAATATTTTCTGCTATTTTCTTCCTCAAGAAATTTTCAAAAAACAAAACAATTGCTCCTTTTCAGGTTTTAGTTCACCTGGCTGTAAGGCCAAGTAAGCTTATGACATGGTCCTGTGTCCATCATGCACCGTCCGTCCATCAGCAACTGATTCTCAAAAAGCAATGTATCAATTTTGCCAAATTTGGTAGAGAGAATTCTGTCATGAAGGCATTTAAAATTTGCACAGATAATACCAATCCACTATCAAATATGGTTGCCATTATTAAAAGTAACAAAAAAAATTCATTGGCTTCTTCTCAACAACCACAGAACAGAATTCTTGACTACATTTTATAGAGAGCATACTGACATCAAAGCATTTCAATTTTGTACAAATTTAAATTTATATGGATGATATGCCAATTCATTAACAAATATGATTGCCAATTCTAAAAATATATTAAAAAATGAAGCAACTTCTATAAAATCCATTAAACAGAACATTAACAAATTTTACAAATAGCACCTGTCAAAAAGCCTTTCAAGTTTGCACAAATGATGCAAATCCATTGCCAAATATGGCAGCTGTTACTAAAAGTATAAAAACCTTCTTATATCCTTACCGAAATGATTTAGTTGCTGTAAATAAGCTGCAAATTAGTGGTGACTAAACTGCTAATAAAATCCATTGCCACAAGTATTACCCAAAAGCAAATCTAAGTAAACCACTAGAGGCAAACACTTCTGGTTATTTTCTGGCATCTGACACCCAATTACACTTTTAGCCAGAATATAACCAAAAGTAACTCTTAGAGTATAATTCCCTCCTCGGAGAAGAGTAAGTTTGCCACAAACAAACCAGAAAAGCACCATCAACTGTCCTCTACATTAACATGATGCACTGTTAACCACAACCAAACCAGAAAAGCAACATCAATTGCAATCTACATTAACATGATGCACTATTAACCACAACCAAACCAGAAAAGCAACATCAATTGTCCTCCACTTTAACATGATGCACTGTTAACCACAACCAAACAAGAAACATTACTTGGATGAATTTGTATTGAAGACTTAAAGATGAGAAGTTTGCCACAACACAACCAGAATAATTTCTTAACTTTCTTTCAACTATTATAAGGTGACCATAACATAAAGTGAAAAAATACTTGATTGAATAAGATGAATAACAGAAGACTATTAATAAGTAATTAAATTATTATTATTTTTTTTGTTTGGCATGAATTACTTGCAAGTTTCACTTGAAAATAAAAGGCTACTTGATAAAGAAAAAGAAATTATTAGACGAAACTATTAAGTGAGTATTCAACAATTAAATTATTGCAACAATAAGTTAATTACATGCCTCAAATAGCTTGAAAATTGTTATTGGCTTTTAATTCTAAGTCTTACAAGTGGTATACACCAACATAAATATATTTGTTACAAGGCAGCTGCATGAATAAAGATATCACAGTTTTATGTTGTGACATCCTGAGATATACTGGTGCAATAGTCTGCAGTTTCTTTGAAATAATCCTGATATATCCTGAACTCGGGATCAAAATATTTCACTTGGAGGTATCAAAATATCTAACATTCCCTCAATCAACTATGGTGATCTTCCATGATTTCTAAGGACTTTTTTCTCTGCAAGTCTCCTGACCTCATGAATATGTGAGGACTTGCAGATTTTTAGCATGCAAGAAGCATAACAAGTTCGAATTTTTTTATTTCAGGACATTTTTTTCTTACTATTCCCTTCATTTTCTTAAGTGTTTCAAATTCTGTCATCCCGATCTGTCAACAAGATATTATATTTGTAAAAAAAAAGTACTTTTTTGTTTGAACAGAACAAATGTTACTAAGAAATAAATGCAACGTGAGTAAACCAGATCAGAGAAGAAACCGAGTTTGGTGTATATATATATTTCTGTGAACCATAAATCCTTGCTCATATTTTGAATACCTTAAATGTAATATGTATATTATCTTTTAATTTCCAGTAATTCCATTTTGTTAGATACTAAGTTAATACTATTACCAAATTATACTAAATTTTTTAATCTGGTAAATTGTCAAATAAGATGACCTCATAATTTTGCACCTCATAATCATTGAGTCGATCATTTTGCAGATTAGTATTATTTACTGCTGCGCCTGCCAAACTTCAATTGTGTTGACAGTTATTGACAATTGGGTGACGAGTTAAGCAAATTACATGCAAGCTTGTTGTAGTGGCACGTCCAATTACTGTGGTCTGCATATTACTGCGTCATTCAAACATTTTTGTTCAGTGATGTCACCATGCATAACATCTGAATAACCTCTATGTAAACATAATTTTAGTAAGTTCACCTAGCTGTGAATATTAAAAATTTGAAGAATAATCTAGTCAGGATAAACAGAATTGTAGATTTCCTTGACATGTACAAATTTAAGTATGTGATCAAATCCCATTCATACCATATCCGGTTCCAATCTTTTTTAAAAAGATGTAAAGCACTTAACATTTGACAGATATGATGTTAACAGTCTTTCAAAATAAAAGTTACAACTAAAATTAAAATCTCTTTAAAAAAAGGATGGTCATGAATAACGCTTACGTATCTTTCTACAACTGAAGTGAGTTTGGAATGTTGACCAAAATTATTTAAAGCTTACATTCATTTGCCAAACATGTTAATAGTCAAAGTTGTGTCCATGTTATATACATGCTCTTGTAATGTATTTCAGGGGATAGTACCTGAACCATACAAGAAATGGAAGGATGCATGATTTTTCTTTTTCACCTAAAAGTGGAATATTTTGAAAGTTCTCAGGGTGGGGTCAGAGCGCAACCTGTCTGATAACATCCAACCAGCCCCCATCTGGAATTGCTATTGAAGTGACAAAAAAAAAAAGATCATATGAAAAAAATGTGAAGATTTTCTCTCATATTGGAGAAAACAGCTGTGATATATTCCTTATACTGAAGAGCTTGCCTTTCTGTGCATCAACATGGATTTCTGGAATCTATCCTTAGTATTTCATTATATAGAATCCAAATCATATATCCACTAAGACCTTTTTATTTGCTTTATGTGCAAATATTTTGCAAGGCAAGCAGTAAGCTTAATTCTAAAAAAGACAATATGTAACAGCTAATGAAATATATTTTGTGTATGAAATGCTATTATAAAGAAACTGAACGGCATATATACATCATGGTATTGTTATGTATGATGTTTATATAATATTATAAATATTTTAGGAAATTATAAATGTTTCTTCACTTTAATATTTGCTTAAATCTTAATGTTATCAGGAAAAACATGTTTAACTAGTGTCCTTGAATTAGGTTGTTTTGATCAATATGTTTTCTCAATTTGAAGGTCAAGGTTGATTTTTGTTTACAAGTAAAAATTCCATTAAGATGACTCATGTTCTAGAACATTCTGTCATGTGACCAATCTTTATATATACCATGTTTGGTGGACATTTATTCAGTTTTGACATTACCATCAGTCTTGTAAAGAGCTATTACAGTTGTGAAAATTCATTCCAAATTCTAAGAGAGGAATTATTTTAAATATTCATTGGATTATAACAGTGCTCATAAACTTTTGGATTTTGGATTTTTAATTGATGATTTTGGAATTTAAGTGAACTTATTCAGAGATTTTGGAATACTTCATTTTGACATCAGCACATCAAGATTTCTAGTACATCAGGACTTTGGAGACCATTAGCACATCATAACATTCAAGGACACAGCCGTGAATTCGGAACATTCTATATTAAGGACTTGTGATTAGAACAATCATTCTTATTGGATTATTAGGATTTCAAAACACATTACTGTAAGTGACTTTTTGATTTTTCATTTTAATTATCTAGTAATAAATTGCTTGGTGATTTTTACTTGATTTGTTGGTTTCACTTTCTTTCTGTTACATTTTTCTTAGACCATAGAGTCGTAACAGAAATTGGGGGCTCGTCTTCTGGGATCTGAATTTCTTTAAAGCATATTAGAGATATTAAAGTTATTTTTGAAATTCATATTGATTTTGTCTCAGAATTTTTTTTTTGTCTTTGGCAAAGATTTTATATAGAGAAATTTTTTGTGTGAAACCAACAAGCATTTACTATGGCATCTAATGTTCAGAATTTCATTTCAAAACCTACCCAGGAGGGGTTAGAGTGCATGAGAAAGGATGAGTTGCTCGAGCTTGCCAGAAAATACAGTCTATCTGAGGCAAAAGTATCATTGACAAAACAGGAAATAAAGATTATTTTAATTCAGTATTTAGTAGGTAAGGGAATTTTTGAAAATAGTGCTTTAAGTTTGAAGAGAAAGCCTGTATCTGGTTCTGACAGGAAATTAAGGGAATTAGAGTTAAAGAACCAGATGGATTTAGAATTGGCAAAGCTTCAGATTCAGAGAGAGAGAGAGAAAGAAGAGAGGCAGATACAGATGGAGAGAGAGAAAGAAGATAGGCGGATACAGATGGAGAGAGAGAAAGAAGAGAGGCAGATCCAAATGCAGAAAGAAGAGAGGCAGATGGAGAGAGAAAAAGAAGAGAGGAAGATGGAGAGAGAGAAAGAAGAGAGGCAGATACAGATGGAGAGAGAGAAAGAAGATAAGCGGATACAGATGGAGAGAGAGAAAGAAGAGAGGCAGATACAAATGCAGATGCAAAGAGAAGAAAGGGAAATGCAACTTAAATTAAGAGAATTAGAACTGGCAAACAGAGCACACTCCACTCCTTTAAACACAAGTCCAGGTTTTGATGTTACTAGATATATTAGGTTAGTACCCCCTTTTCAGGAAAAAGAAGTAGATAAATACTTTCTTCATTTCGAGAAAATAGCTGAAAACTTGAAATGGCCCAGAGAGCATTGGACTTTGTTATTACAAAGTGTACTTATTGGCAAAGCTCGTGAAGTCTACACTTCACTGTCAGTACAACAAAGCACTGATTATGATGTGGTTAAGGAGTACATCTTGAAAGCTTATGAGTTGGTACCAGAGGCATATCGACAAAGGTTTAGGAATTGTAGAAAAGAAACTGGACAAACTCATGTCGAATTTGCAAGGGATAAAGAACAACTATTTGATAGGTGGTGCTCAGCCAAGAAAGTTGATCAAGGTTATGATAACCTCCGACAGCTCGTATTAATTGAAGAGTTCAAGAGGTGCATCCATAGTGATGTTAAAACCTATCTTGACGAGCAGAATGTGGAAACTTTGGAAAATGCTGCTCGTATGGCTGATGATTATTCCTTGACTCACAAAATTTCATTTGGCAATAAGTCGTCCTCTCAGCAGTTTTCTGGTAAAAAAACCATTTCAATCTCATTCGAGTACTTCCAAATTTCACAACAGCACAACTGTTAGGAATCAAACATCTGATAAGACTGATCAGAAATCCTTATCTCTTCCTACGTGCACTTATTGTAAAAAGAAAGGGCATGTTATTTCTGATTGCTTCAAGTTGAAAAATAAGCAACAGAGTAAAGACAGAGCTTTTCCAAATGCTCTTATTTCTACGAGGTCAAGGTCACGGTCTTGTATTGAAAGCAATACATTTGTTGGGTCAAACAAACCCCAGTCTGATTCTATTTTGGAGGCTTATGAACCATTTATGTCAGAAGGTTCTATATCACTTATTGGTGATTCTGCCAAACCTATCCCAATTAAAATATTAAGGGACACTGGAGCTTCTCAGAGTCTTTTATTATCAAGTACTTTGCCTTTGTCTGAGGAGTCTTCTTCAAGTGAAAGTGTTCTTGTTCAGGGAGTAGAGTGCGGCTTTGTAAATGTTCCTCTCCATTGTGTAAATTTGGCATCAGACTTAGTTTCTGGACCTGTGACTGTTGGGGAAGTGACTTCTTTACCCATAGAGGGTGTTCATTTATTACTAGGCAATGACCTAGCTGGAGATAAGGTTGTGGTTAATCCACTTGTAACTGACAAGCCTTGTTTGGATCAGAAAGTTGATCCTGTCGAAACTGAAATCCCTGATTTGTACCCTGCTTGTGCAGTTACTAGAGCTATGGCAAAAAGAGCTCTTGAGAGTGATGTTGATCAGGATATTATTCCTTTAGCTGACACATGTATTGGTCAGTCTTTTGATGAGGTCACTTTTTCCTCAGGTATTGATCAATCAAATGGTATTGATCACAGTGATCCTCTTTTGGCAACTCATTCTCTTTGTTCTAATCAGGATGACAAACGACAATCCCTTGTCGTTGAACAGGAGCAAGATCCCGAGATATCTTGTTTGTTTCAGAGGGCTATTAATGAAACTGAAGCCACACAAGTTCCAGTGTGTTACTTTGTGAAAAATGGGGTCCTTATGAGGAAATGGAGACCACCTGATGTACCCGCTGGTGACGAGTGGTCAGTGAGCTATCAAATTGTTGTTCCTAAGTCATATCGACAGGAAATTCTTAATTTAGCCCATGAAACTCCTTTGGCTGGTCATTTAGGAGTCCGTAAGACTTATCACAAGATCTTGAATCATTTTTATTGGCCGAAACTCAAAAGTGATGTTTCTAAATACTGCAGATCTTGTCACACTTGTCAAATGGTAGGAAAACCCAATCAGAAGATACCTAAGGCTCATCTGCAACCTATTCCTGCATTTGATGAACCATTTAGTAGAATAATAGTAGACTGTGTTGGTCCTTTACCTAAAACCAAGTCAGGCAACCAATACTTGTTGACCATCATGTGTGCATCTACAAGATTTCCAGAGGCAATTCCTCTGAGAAATATAAAAACTAAAACTATTGTGAAAGCTTTGGTGAAGTTTTTTACACTTGTTGGCCTTCCCAAATCTGTCCAGTCGGATCAAGGGTCAAATTTTATGTCTGGAATTTTCCAGCAAGTTATGCATGAATTAGGCATCCAACAGTTTAAATCTTCTGCCTATCACCCTGAAAGTCAAGGTGCTTTGGAAAGATTTCATCAAACTTTGAAGAATATGATTCGATCATATTGCTTTGATACAGAAAAGGATTGGGATGAGGGTGTTCATTTGTTGTTGTTTGCTGTTAGGGAATCAGTTCAAGAGTCGTTGGGTTTTAGTCCCTTTGAACTAGTTTTTGGTCATACTGTCTGTGGACCATTGAAATTATTGAAAGAGAAACTTCTTTCAAATGAAGATTCAAAGATTAATCTTCTTGATTATGTCTCTGATTTCAAATACAAGTTGTCAAAGGCCTGTGAAGTAGCAAGAACTAATCTTCACAATACTCAGTCAAAAATGAAATTAAGGTATGACAGAAATTCACAGGAAAGGAGTTTTAAACCTGGTGACAAAGTTCTGGCTCTCTTTCCCATACCTCAGAATCCTCTTCAGGCTAAATTTTATGGTCCTTATACCATTGAAAAGAAAGTAAATGACTTAAATTATATCATTAACACTCATGGGAGACGGAAACAGAAACAACCTTGTCATATAAATATGTTAAAGGAATATTTTGACAGAGATAGCCCAGCTAATTATTCTGTTAATTTAGTTGTACCTGTCCCACACAGTGAAGATATCAACGATGGAGTACGATCAGACTATAGTGACTCTGGTATAACCAATCTTCGGAATTCAGAAATATTGAACAACCTAGACCAGAAACTTTCACATCTACAACAACAGGAAAGAAATGAACTAAAACAGCTATTACATGAATATGAGCACTTGTGTCCTGATGTTCCAACACGAACAAGTAAAATTTATCATGACGCTGACATTGTAGATTCTGCGCCTGTGAAACAGCATCCTTATAGGATGAATCCTCTCAAACAGAACTATCTGAAGAAAGAAATTCAGTATTTACTGGAGAATGATTTCATAGAACCAAGTAAAAGTAACTGGAGTTCACCATGTATTCTTGTTCCCAAGCCAGATAATTCATTCCGTATGTGTACTGACTATAGAAAAGTCAACAGTGTCACCAAAACTGATTCATTTCCAATCCCAAGAATGGACGATTGCATTGATAAAATTGGAAATGCGGAATATGTCACCAAGTTTGACCTTTTAAAAGGATTCTGGCAAATTCCACTGACGGAAAGGGCAAAAGAAATTTCAGCATTTGCAACTCCAGATGGACTTTATCAATATAAAGTCATGCCGTTTGGAATGAAAAATTCGCCTGCAACGTTTCAACGTCTGATGAACATGATAACATTTGGTCTTGATAATTGTGACACTTATATCGATGACGTCATTATCTACAACAACACCTGGGAAGATCATTTGGAAACCATTTGAAAATTCTTCGATCGACTCAGCGATGCGAATCTGACAATTAATTTGAGCAAAAGTGAGTTTTGCCATGCTTGTGTCACATTTTTAGGACATATTGTGGGACAAGGTCAAGTTAAACCTATAGAAGCTAAGGTCAAAGCTATCTCTGAATTTCAAGTACCAATTTGTAAAAAGCAACTGATGCGATTTCTAGGTATGGCTGGATATTATCGGAAATTTTGTTCCAATTTTTCCAAAATTGCTGAACCTTTAACAAGTTTATTGAGTAAGAAAACCAAATTTCATTGGTCTGACAAGTGTCAGGAATCTTTTGACAAGTTAAAGGCCATGCTTAAGAATGCACCAGTTCTTTCTGCACCAAATTTTAGCCAATCATTTAAATTATCTGTTGATGCAAGTGATGTAGGGGTTGGTGGAGTATTGATTCAGGAAGACAAAAGTGGTGTGGATCACCCTGTGTGTTATTTTTCTAAAAAACTAAACAAGCACCAGAAAAATTATTCCACAATTGAGAAGGAATGTTTGGCTTTGATATTGGCTTTACAGCATTTTGAAGTGTATGTTACCTCAGCTCTTTCTCCAATTATTGTGTACAGTGATCACAATCCCCTTACTTTCATCAACAAAATGAAAGATAAAAATCGGAGATTGTTGAGATGGAGTTTGATATTGCAGGAATATAACATTGACATTAGACACATCAGGGGAAAAGACAATGTGATTGCAGATGCACTCTCACGTGCCTAGAAATGTAATATTGCTTGATGTAATTAAAACATGTTCTTATGTAATTTTGGTTATTATAGTATTAGATGTATATTCAAAAGAAAGTTTTATTACATAAATCTTTCTTTTTCTTTATGAGGGGAGGTGTTATGTATGATGTTTATATAATATTATAAATATTTTAGGAAATTATAAATGTTTCTTCACTTTAATATTTGCTTAAATCTTAATGTTATCAGGAAAAACATGTTTAACTAGTGTCCTTGAATTAGGTTGTTTTGATCAATATGTTTTCTCAATTTGAAGGTCAAGGTTGATTTTTGTTTACAAGTAAAAATTCCATTAAGATGACTCATGTTCTAGAACATTCTGTCATGTGACCAATCTTTATATATACCATGTTTGGTGGACATTTATTCAGTTTTGACATTACCATCAGTCTTGTAAAGAGCTATTACAGTTGTGAAAATTCATTCCAAATTCTAAGAGAGGAATTATTTTAAATATTCATTGGATTATAACAGTGCTCATAAACTTTTGGATTTTGGATTTTTAATTGATGATTTTGGAATTTAAGTGAACTTATTCAGAGATTTTGGAATACTTCATTTTGACATCAGCACATCAAGATTTCTAGTACATCAGGACTTTGGAGACCATTAGCACATCATAACATTCAAGGACACAGCCGTGAATTCGGAACATTCTATATTTAGGACTTGTGATTAGAACAATCATTCTTATTGGATTATTAGGATTTCAAAACACATTACTGTAAGTGACTTTTTGATTTTTCATTTTAATTATCTAGTAATAAATTGCTTGGTGATTTTTACTTGATTTGTTGGTTTCACTTTCTTTCTGTTACATTTTTCTTAGACCATAGAGTCGTAACAGTATTCTGTCATGATCTTTCATGTTAAATTTTGAATGTTATTATATAAACACATGTAAACATAACTCATATTTTGTACAACTATATGAAAGAATGTTCAACTTTGATAAATTCTGTTTCAAGCAATTATGATAAATACCGCTTCAGACAATTGCTGTCTATACTCGCGTATAAGCTAATACCAACTGCAAACCGCATAGACCCAGATCTGCCATCGCATAATGTACCAGCATATCTGGGTCTATGCAGTTTGTAAGGACTAATCAGTAGAACAAACAATACAGACCTGATCTGCCGGTGCATTATGCAATGGCAGATCAGGGTCTATGTTGTTTGCAGTTGGACCTGGCTTATATGTGAGTATATACAGTACAGCTCACCCGATTTTTCGGAACCCCACGCATCGCGGTGGGGGTGGAGAGTGAGTGGAGAGGATTAAGAAAAACCCCTTCACCATCACTCCATGCGTCCTGACGGAGTTGTCGCGGAGAATAGCCCTGCACACCACGCTCCCTCGCGGAGTCGCATCCGATCACCACCGCGGAGTGGACGTGGTTTGGATAATATGGGCGTGGTTTACTGTTTATCACCCATGCAAGCAGAGGTTGAGACTGGGGGGGGGGGGCACCGATTTATCTACATCGTTATCCCTCTGGGGAGCAATTTGCTAACTTTTTGATACTGAAAAAAACGTAGTAATTCAGTTAATTATAAATATTTCCTTGTTCTAATGAAGATAATGTATGATACATAGTGCCAAATCATATTTTAGATGATGATAATGTAATGGCAATGCCTCGCAAACTGTATTAATACTACATTTAGCGCAAAATTTAATTTTTTTTCTTCTTCAATACTATGTTATCGGAATCTAAACGTGCATTCATATCCTTATTTCTTTTTCAGTAAACGCAATACAAAATTGTAATGATCATATGAAAGTCAGTGATATTGTACTACCTGCAATGAAAAGAACGATAAACATCAAACAAATTAATAACAAAGCTGCAGTCATACCTGACTGAAGTGAAACAAAATCGCACAAGTTTCGATGGTAATTCCATGCATGAGTACTCATTCACATATTGTACGTTTTTTCCTGACATCCAATCGCTTAAATAAAGCATTATTAAGATTTCACATCGTTATTTTATTTTAAACTGTACTAATTTGCATTAATTACCAAAGAAGCGGGTTTTTTAAAAATCACAAATGGCCGCAAAAGGTCATCCTAGATACATGTAGTTGACACGTGCAAGTAACCTAGCACAATAGAAGCCATCAGGACTGCGTGTTTTCTTTGATATTGATGTGTTAATTTCATGTGCTAACTGTTAACCTAAAAGTACAACAGCAACGCTTCTGCGGGTTTGTTTTCCTTGCCATTGATTTGACAAACTTGCGCATCAGATGAAATTAATGTTTAACTTTTTCTTTTCTGTTCGTTTTCCTATTGCATAATACAGAAAAATAAGATGAATAAGTTTAGATCATTAACTCTTCTTAGTAAAGTCCCCCCCTCTCTCTCTCTCTCACTCATAAAATATGGAATCCAAATCACTACTGCACAAGTTATCGTAAACTGAAATCTGGAAAAATTTGCAAGTGGTAAGAAACAGAAACACGCTCAATAACCAAAGGCTCTAACAGTCACAAACAGGAAACTGCATTCTTTAATATCTGCGTAAAAATAATTAAAAAAGTATATTTTATTTTGATATATTCGCCGTAGGAAAATGAGCAAATAATAGGATACACGTGGAAATTAAAATCTCTGAACATCTCAGATTTTAGAATTTTCCATATTATTTTTCATTTCAGTAATAAGCCGAGTTCAGATTAATTACTAACAATTATCAAACTTCCGTTCTTAATGGCGGGACCATAAATGCGGCTATAAAGTTCAATGCGCTAAGTCAGATGGCTTTCGTGTGATAAAAACACACTGTTCCCATGCTGAAACTTACATCATCCTTTAATATTTTACAACAGTGTTCACAATGGTCACTGCCTTGATTTCTGTAGAACATCCGCTGAAGTCAAGTCTTTATTAGGAAGAGACAATTGAATTTTCCAACCGTGGGGGGGGGGTAAATGCATGAAAACACTTGTCTTTCTCTGATTTTTGTAACAGATGTTAATCCGTTCCATATTTCACTTAAAATAAATAAATACTGTGATGAAAGAAAAAAAAATATCCCGGTCGAAAAAAAACAAAAAAACATAAACCCCGTATATTAAATGGTCAGTCCCTTACAGCACACATGCAGTCATAATATTCAGCCTCGTGACTCTACTATTACTGCTTAAAGACTAAGCACGCGGTTTGCATTTCAGTGTAAATTCAGTGTTTTAGGTTTGTTGTTGTTGGGGGGGGGGGGGAAGCAGAAGCGGATGTCAATTTGGATTTTAATTTTTTAATTGTCCATATCTCAGAGAATTACTTTCCTTTGGAGCAAAGTGATAAATTTATTCTGCTTGAGAGGCTCAGCAATGTGTACTTCACGTCAAGTAAGTGCATAAGTTTGTTCATATTTCTTTGAAATAAATTAAAATCATAAACTTATTGCAAAAGAAGTCGATCAACCTTTTATAAACAGTAATGTGTACTGAATATACAAGACTTTTGAAATTATTTTTTTAGTCCAAATATATGATCGAAATAAAAATGACTGATTCTTCAGATGGTATCCAGTTGTAAATCACTCTTGACATCTCAGTCTTTCCATAGGTGGTCTTCATTCATTGGCTGTTCAGATGTCAATCAGTAATGTCGACTAGCCCCTCCACGGTGGAGTTTTCATCGGCATGCCTGCCGAAACGCGGTGGTGATTTGTAGGTATTTATGCCAATTTATGCCTCCACCACGGAGTGCTATCGCGGAGCTAGAGTGGAGGGGATTAAGTACCTCACCACGATGCGTGGGGTTCCGAAAAATCACGTGAGCTGTACTGTACAGTATGAATTTGTATTTATTCCATCCACTTTCTTTCCCTTGGTTTATTCATAGCTTTTATACATCCCCAGTGAAAAAAGCATGATTAATAGCAAGTGAAGCTTGAGCACGTGTAACAAGTTCTTTAGAAACTGTTTATATGTAAACAAGA
Source organism: Margaritifera margaritifera (assembly GCA_029931535.1). Classification (NCBI taxonomy): domain Eukaryota; kingdom Metazoa; phylum Mollusca; class Bivalvia; order Unionida; family Margaritiferidae; genus Margaritifera; species Margaritifera margaritifera. The sequence goes on from JAQPZY010000969.1 coordinate 816,042, forward strand.
TAGGATAAAGGTTAAAGCTATACTCCTAGCAGTTTGAAAACAGTGGCACCGTAAGTGCATATAGTCTGGCATTATCTTCCGATCTTTTGCACATGCTGCAATACGAAAAAAATGAAGAAAAGACAAGTGTATGTAACCTTCATTGTTGATTATTTTCGTAGTCATATGACTTATTTACTGTTACTATGCTGGAAAACTATGCCTTTTTTTTGTTACAATATTGATGTCCAGCATGGTTATAGCATGATAGTGTACGAGTAGGACACCCATGTTGTCAGTATAGCTTGTTTAGCTCGAAACATTGGGAAGTTGCTTTGTAATCGCCCCATTACTAATTTGTGTGTGTGTGTGTGTGTGTGTAAAATATTCAAGATTGATTATTTCAGTTACTAGGCCACTGGCCCAAAATACAATATTGTACACAAAAAATGGTCAATACTGGAGCACAGTGCATTTCTGGCAATATAAATGTCAAACATTAGGTAGTATCTTGTCAGACTAAAGAATTGGTGGCAAAAAAATGCATCAATGAATTAAGAAATGAAATAAATTTAAACAAAAGAATCATGCAGCTTGTTTTTATATTGATTCACATATTGGTGGACTTAAATTGCATTCTGACTGGGCTTCTAGCTAACACTGCCAGAATTTTTGCCATAAATGGTTTGTGGAAAACTTTTTGGCTAATCAATAGCCAGAAAGCCTGCCATAATAGTTTCTGGCAAACTTTCTGGTTAATCATTAAGCACAAAGTTTGCCATAACAATTTCTGGCAATCCTTCTGGCTATTATTATATCAGTAGCCAGAAAGTCTGACACAAAGCTTCCGGCTAACTTTCTGGCAATGTTAGCCAGAACTCTCATTTGCATACGAAAAGTTAGTTAACCACAAAAAAGCTGCAATTATGTGGCTCATAAACCACAACAGTTAGCCAGAAGACCCACATTTTCATAAGGGATGACTTCTTCTCAGAAACCACTAAACAGAATCTGACCAAATTTGACAAAAGCTTTCAAGGTTATAGGTCTTTTACATTTTTACCAATGACACTGATGCACCATTATATAGTAAAGTCTCTATTAAAAATATAAAACCCTTTTAAATGACTTTATATCAAAAACTTTTCAACAGAATTTAAAGAAACTGGGAAAGAAAGCATCGTGGCATAAAGGCTTTTTGATTCTGAACAAATGATGCTGATCTGAAAATATGGTTGAAGATAAAAAATTGTATGCAGAGACCTTAAAACAATTGTATTCATAACATATGCAATCAATAGAATTAGAAGAAATTTCTACAGAAAGCATCCTACTTACCCAGATTTCTTTGCCAACGCTCTTGAATTTGCTAATTAGGCATATGTCAGCCAGGTGATTGATCTCAGGCCCACTTGAGCCTCTTATTACAAGTTGTGACCACAAAAAAAACATTATTTTCACTTGAAATGACCATTCCATCAATATATATGTAAATGATCTTTGCCTTGCTCTAAAATGATCTCACACATAACACCAAATTGAGTCTAAGTCAAGGGAGGTAATGCAGTTGGTAATTTGGGACAATTTAATTCTTCATTAGTTTTAGCACTTAATTTCAGGAATTAAGTGTGGAGTAAAAATTACACCAGAACAGCAGATGTTTATTTTACATATATTGTTCTACAAAAAGCAATAAATATTTGCTTATTGAAGATTTTCTCCATATTTTGACCTTTAATTAATTCCTATCTTGGAATTTACATAATAGATTCTGTGTGCTATATACAGGATATATAATCCTTTCAGTCAACATGAGGTTTATGAAATGAGTTAAATAATTTTCAATTTTTTTTCATATGACACTTATTATTTAATACAATTATATATTATTTTATACCATATTTAGGACCCTGAAATATATATTACATAATACCAAGGTGTATATAGATAATTTTAGTGCAGAATAAAAACATTTAAAGGAATGCGGTTATCACACAATATTATGATATATATATATATATATATATATATATATATATATATATATATATATATATATATATATATATATATATATATATATATATATATATATCTATATATATATATATATATATATATATATAATTAATACCATGATACAGTATTCCCACCTAATTAATATCATGATACAGTACTCCCTCATAATGAATACCATTATACAGTACTCCCTCCTAATTAATACCATGATACAGTACTCTCTCCTAATTAATACCATGATACAGTACTCCCTCCTAATTAACACCAAGATAAGTACTCTCTCCTAATTAATACCATGATACAGTACTCCCTCCTAATTAATATCATGATAAGTACTCCCTCCTTAATTAATATCATGATACAGTAATACCTCCTAATTAATATCATGATACAGTACTCCTTCCTAATTAATATCATGATACAGTACTCCCTCATAATGAATACCATTATACAGTACTCCCTCCTAATTAATACCATGATACAGTACTCCCTCCTAATTAACACCATGATACAGTACTCCCTCCTAATTAATACTATGATACAGTACTCCCTCCTAATTAACACCAAGATAAGTACTCCCTCCTAATTAATACCATGATACAGTACTCCCTCCTAATTAATATCATGATAAGTACTCCCTCCTAATTAATATCATGATACAGTACTCCCTCCTAATTAATATCATGATACAGTACTCTTTCCTAATTAATATCATGATACAGTATGCCCTCCCAATTAATATCATGATACAGTACTCCCTCCTAATTAATATCATGATACCATACTCCCTCATAATTAATACCATGATACAGTACTCAATCCTAATTAATATCATGATACAGTATGCCCTCCTAATTAATATCATGATACAGTATGCCCTCCTAATTAATATCATGATACAGTACACCCTCCTAATTAATATCAAGATACAGTACTCCCTCCAAATTAATATCAAGATACAGTACTCCCTCCTAATTAATATCATGATACAGTATTCCCTAACTATAATGCTGTTCTTGAGAGCCATAAAAGTAGACCACCTTATATGTAGGGTCACTCTATACTAAGGTATTTAATATGTAATATTAGTATTAAATAGTAAAATAGGATTCATGACCATACCTGTCTTATAAAACATATCACCTTACAATAAGGCACTATATTTATTATTTGCACTATGATATGTATTACTGAGATTTCACTGTTTTTTCATGGGGAACCAGTTTTTCGGGATTCTGTGGTTGCCAAAAACCCATGAATTCAAAGAGCCAATGAAAACTGATTCTTGATGGAAACAACTGGACCAATTCCCCAACCTATGAATTTAAGTGCTAACGAATGAAAATGTAATTTTCCCCCAAACCATACAAATTTAATCCCATGCAAATAAATGAATTAATGGTATTTCATGATAGGCAATAATTTTGTCCACATGTTATAAATATATAAAATAGGTCACTGACCTAAGTTATTTTAACTTACTAAAGCAAAACTTTGCCTTACCAACAGATTTTAAGTTTTTTCTAACAGTTATAAAGTAACTGATTTTAGTTCCTCTATACTGCTTGGTAATGAATATTCAAAGCTTATGACCTGCCACTGAGTGTCAAAGACAGTTTTGTGATGATTTTTCCAAACAATGATAATGGAAAGCAATGTGTACATAACTCCCTCACTATAAGGCTCTTCAAATAACACAGTTCCTGTTATAAGGCACTCCCTCACTACAGGGCTCTTCATTATAACAGAGTTCCAATTATAAGGCACTCCCTCACTACAGGGCTCTTCATTATAACAGAGTTCCTGTTATAAGGCACTCCCTCACTACAGGGCTCTTCATTATAACAGAGTTCCAATTATAAGGCACTCCCTCACTACAGGGCTCTTCATTATAACAGAGTTCCAATTATAAGGCACTCCCTCACTACAGGGCTCTTCATTATAACACAGTTCCAATTATAAGGCACTCCCTCACTACAGGGCTCTTCATTATAACACAGTTCCTGTTATAAGGCACTCCATCACTACAGGGCTCTTCATTATAACAGAGTTCCAATTATAAGGCACTCCCTCACTACAGGCTCTTCATTATAACACAGTTCCTGTTATAAGATGCACCCTCACTATAAGGCTCTTCATATAACACAGTTCCTGTTATCAGACACTCCATCACTATAAGGGTCTTCATTATAACACAGTTCCTGTTATAATGCACTCCCTCATTATAATTCTCTTCATTATAACACATTTCCAATTATAAGCCACGTATGGTCATGGATCCCATTTCATTAAGTGGTAGTAAAATTTTATGTATAATGTACTTCATCATATACATAGACTCTTCCAGGTAGGTAAGGATATCTATTTCTGTCATATAGACTCTTCCAGGTAGGTAAGGATATCTATTTCTGTCATATAGACTCTTCCAGATAGGTAAGGACATCTGTATTTCAGTCATATAGACTCTTCCAGGTAGGTAAGGACATCTCTATTTCTGTCATACAGACTCTTCCAGGTAGGTAAGCACTGTTTCCTCATATCATTCATGAACCATAAGGAATGTGGCCTTTGTTTATGAATATAAGGCGACTTGACCTATAAGCAGTCCATTTTTATGGTTTCCATCACAGCATTATAGTGAGGGGATTACTGTATACCATATACTCATGTATAAGTCAAGTCCAGCTGCAAACAACATAGAACTTGAATCTACATCGCATAATGCACTGGCAGATCAGAGTCTATGTTGTTTGTTCTACTGATTACTTCTAACAAACTGCATAGATGTAGATCTGCCGGTGCATTATGCAGCAGCAGATCTGGATCTGTGCAGTCTGCAGTTGGACTCAACTTATAAGTGAGTATATATGGTATATATTTCAGTTCCAGAGAATTCATCAATACCACAGTATAAATATAATATACCATGGTATTTAATCTTTGCAACTGATGTGCATGGCCTGCCACAGCTGGAAAGCCTACTCAACAAATTTCTTTTTGTTACTACGTACATATTTTTCTTGCTCTTGTATATATTCGTTCATTGACTGATTCTATCTTCTCCTGCACTTCTACAATTGTACTGTCAGACTGTTTTATCCTCTGGAGGCATATCGGGTTGAATATGAAATTTTCACCTTGGATCAATACATGAATATCTCCCGAGTCATCCACTCTCTCCACCTGACCCTCAGTGCCAAGAAGCTGGAAAAATTAGACATCAATTTAAGCTGATGTAATCTTCAATGAAATTGAGTTTTTAGTACATCTATTGACACAAATCAATGAAAACATATCTGGTTAATATGTACCCTATCAAACTGTACAAGCACAATTATGAAAGTTCATATAGTGAAACTACCCTAGCAGACACCTAAATACAATGGACACCTGCCCAAAAAGGGCAACATTCATAAACCACATCATCTAAGTTGTCTTACATATTATGGCTCTACATAAAGTACACCTGTCCACAAAGAACAACATTCTGTGGCCTCTTGAGTGTCCTTTATAGTTACATTTTACTGTACATGCAAATCAAAATTACAGTGGCCTTTAGAGTGTCCTGTATAATCAGGTTTTACTGTACATGCAAATCAAAATTACAGTGGCCTTTAGAGTGTCCTGTATAATCAGGTTTTACTGTACATGCAAATCAAAATTACAGTGGCCTTTAGAGTGTCCTGTATAATCAGATTTTACTGTACATGCAAATCAAAATTACAGTGGCCTTTAGAGTGTCCTGTATAATCAGGTTTTACTGTACATGCAAATCAAAATTACAGTGGCCTTTAGAGTGTCCTGTATAATCAGGTTTTACTGTACATGCAAATCAATTACAGTGGCCTCTCACTGTAAGATACCTCAGTATAATACCATCCCTTTTGTAAGGTAAGAATAATCATGGACCCCATTACATAATATAATAGTAATACTTTGTATAATGTACCCCAGAATAAGGTGTGTATAATGTACCCTATTTTTAGGTGGATATAATGTATCTCAATATAAGGTATGTATAATGTACCCCATTATAAGGTGTGTATAATGTACCCCATTATAAGGTAGGTATAATGTACCCAAGTATAAGAGATGTATAATGTACCCAAGTATAAGGTGTGCATATTGTACCCAGTATAACACATGTATAATGTACCCCAGTATAAGGTATGTATAATGTACCCAAGTATAAGAAGTGTATAATGTACAAAAGTATAAGATGTGTACAATGTACCCAAGAATAAGATATGTATAATGTACCAATGAATAAGATGTGTATAATGTACCCAAGAATAAGATGTGTATAATGTACCCAAGAATAAGATATGTATAATGTACCCAAGAATAAGATGTGTATAATGTACCCTATTATAAGATGTGTATAATGTACCCAAGTATAAGATATGTATAATGTACCCAAGAATAAGATATGTACAATGTACCCAAAAATAAGATATGTATAATGTACCAATGAATAAGATGTGTATAATGTACCCAAGTATAAGATGTGTATAATGTACCCAAGTATAAGATATGTATAATGTACCCAAGAATAAGATATGTATAATGTACCCAAGAATAAGATGTGTATAATGTACCCAAGAATAAGATATGTATAATGTACCCAAGAATAAGATGTGTATAATGTACCCTAGTATAAGATGTGTATAATGTACCCAAGTATAAGATATGTATAATGTACCCAAGAATAAGATATGTATAATGTACCCAAAAATAAGATATGTATAATGTACCTCAGTATAAGGTGTGTATACTGTACTCAAGTAAAAGGTTCATATAATGTACCCCAGTATAACACATGTATAATGTACCCAAGTATAAGGTGTGTATAATGTACCCTAGTATAAGGCATGTATAATGTACCCAAGTATAAGGTATAACATACCCTAGTATAAGGTATAAGGCATGTATAATGTACCCTAATATAAGATGTGTAGAATGTACCCTAGTATAAGACATGTATAATGTACCCCAGTATAAGGCATGTATAATGTACTCCAGTGTCAGGTGTGTATAATGTGAACTAGTAGAAGGCATGTATAATGTACCCCAGTATAAGGAGTGTATAATGTACCCAAGTATAAGATGTATATAATGTACCCAAGTATAAGATGTGTACAATGTACCCAAGAATAAGATATGCATAATGTACCAATGAATAAGATGTGTTTAATGTAACAAAGAATAAGATATGTATAATGTACCCAAGAATAAGATGTGTATAATGTACCCTATTATAAGATGTGTATAATGTACCCAAGTATAAGATATGTATAATGTACCCAAGAATAAGATATGTATAATGTACCCAAGAATAAGATGTGTATAATGTACCCAAGAATAAGATATGTATAATGTACCCAAGAATAAGATGTGTATAATGTACCCTAGTATAAGATGTGTATAATGTACCCAAGTATAAGATATGTATAATGTACCCAAGAATAAGATATGTATAATGTACCTAAGAATAAGGTGTGTATAATGTACCTCAGTATAAGGTGTGTATAATGTACCCAAGAATAAGATGTGTATAATGTACCTCAGTATAAGGTGTGTATAATGTACTCAAGTAAAAGGTTCATATAATGTACCCCAGTATAACACATGTATAATGTACCCAAGTATAAGGTGTGTATAATGTAACCTAGTATAAGGCTTGTATAATGCACCCAAGTATAAGGTATAACATACCCTAGTATAAGGCATGTATAATGTACCCAAGATTAAGGTATAACATACCCTAGTATAAGGCATGTATAATGTACCCAAGTATAAGGTATAACATACCCTAGTATAAGGCATGTATAATGTACCCTAGTATAAGACATGTATAATGTACCCCAGTATAAGGCATGTATAATGTACTCCAGTGTCAGGTGTGTATAATGTGAACTAGTAGAAGGCATGTATAATGTACCCCAATATAAGGCTTGTGTATTGTACCACATTATAAAGGTTGTGTAATGTACCCCAGTATAAGGTGTATATAATGTACTCCAGTATAAGGCATGTGTAATGTACCCTAGTATAAGGTGTGTATAATGTACCCTAGTATAAGGCATGTATAATGTACCCCAGTATAAGGCATGTATAATGTACCCCAGTATAAGGCATGTATAATGTACCCTAGTATAAAGTATATATAATGTACTCCAGTATAATGCATGTATATTGTACCACAGTTTAATGTGTGTATAATGTACCCAAGTATAAGACGACCTCAAATATAACATGGTACATTTCATAAGGTGGTTATGGTCATGGATCCCATTACATTATGTAATAGTAATACTCTGTAAAATGTACCCCAGTATAAGGTGTGTATGACCTCACATATAACAAGCTATATTTTTATAGCTCCCTTTAACAGTGTTATAATGAGAGATCAATATATATGAGTTCATTGGAAACACTTATAACAAAAAGTGAGCATAGATGATCTCCAATGTGACCATTGCACTGCATTAATTTAAGGATGTTTAAACTACTCTGTAATCAAAAGCACCATGCATTTCAACAATATAGGTTATATTCCTAAAGATTTTAGAGATATTCTTGTTGACTTTACCATATTTTACTACCTAGCTCTTACTTGGCCAAGCACTATATAACCAGGATTGTGTTTGACTCTTACTTGACAGCACTATATAATCAGGATTGTGCTTGACTCTTACTTGGTACAGCACTATATAACCAGGACTGTGCTTGACTCTTACTTGGCACATCACTATACAACCAGGACTGTGCTTGACTCTTACTTGACACATCACTATATAATGAGGACTGTGCTTGACTCTTACTTTGTATAGCACTGTATAACCAGGATTGTCATTGATTCTTACTTGGCACAGTACTATATAACCAGGATTGTGCTTGACCCGTACTTGGCACAGAACTATATAACCAGGATTGTGCTTGACTCTTACTTGGCACAGAACTATATAACCAGGATTGTGCCTGACTCTTACTTGGTACATCACTATATAACTAGGATTGTGCTTGACTCTTACTTGGCACAGCACTATATAACCAGGATTGTGGTTAACTCTTACTTGGCACAGCACTATATAACCAGGATTGTGCTAATGGCTCTTACTTGGCACTGCACTATATAACCAGGATTGTGCTTGACTTACTTGGCACAACATTTTATAACCAGACTTATTGTGCTTGACTCTTATTTGGCACAACACTACCAGGATTGTGCTTGACTCTTACTAGTGACACAGCACTATATAACGAGGACTGTGCTTGACTCTTACTTTGTACAGCACTATATAACCAGGATTGTCCTTGACTCTTACTTGGCACAGCACTATATAACCAGGATTGTGCTAATGGCTCTTACTTGGCACTGCACTATATAACCAGGATTGTGCTTGACTCTTACTTGGCACAGAACTTTATAACCAGAATTGTACTTGACTCTTATTTGGCACAACACTACCAGGATTGTGCTTGATTCTTACTAGTGACACAGCACTATATAACGAGAATTGTGCTTGACTCTTACTTTGTACAGCACTATATAACCAGGATTGTCCTTGACTCTTACTTGGCACAGCACTTTAAAGCCAGAATTGTGCTTGACTCTTACTTGGCACAACACTACCAGGATTGTGCTTGACCCTTACTTGGCACAGTACTATATAACCAGAATTGTGGTTGATGTGATGTTAAACTCTATGCATACATATTCAGCAATTTATAAAATTGGATTGCAAATAAAATAAAAAAATGAAGATTTATCTCATTCAAGTTTTCTGTGAGTAGAAAGTTTGCATTAGCTATTTAAAGTCTCAATTTGAGGAAAAAAATAAAGTGGATTTGAGATCTATGGTATAATGCATCAAATGTATGTGAACTTCTCACCGATATAAAAGTGTCTTGCCACCCTCCATGTCTCACTTGACCTTTCTTCACTATCTCCATATCATTTATAATCTTCACTATGTCACCACCTTTAATTGGGTACAGCTGGAAAAAAAGAAAATAATGTATCTGGAAAAAGTGAGAGAGGAAGCAAATTAAACTGAGTTCACATTTTCCAATCATCCATCATTGTGATATGAAATCAGTAACATAGTAATAATAGCTGAATAAAATATGTAATAAAAATTGATGTCTGATAATAAAACTAGTCCCCTGGAGGGACTGACACTTCACTGTCTGAAAAGAATTTCCAGGAATTCAAGATGTAACCATTTCTTCTTTTTAACTGCCGAGTGCTGAAAAAATCTCTGACATTCTTGAGCAATTGGATTTTCAAATTAGTCACTATGGTGGCCATATTGGATGTAAGATCACCACCATTTTCAATCAGGACAAACTAGACACCATTAGATGAGACTTCTGGTGAAAACCCCATGTTAATACGATTTCCATTCAGGAGAAAAAGTGACAAATGTTTCACTGAAGCAGCCATATTTGAGGCTAGATCAGCATCATTTTCCATCAGGACCAACTAGATAGCATAAAATAACCCTTAGCCAAAACAAAAAAAAAGATAAAATAATCCCATTTTTCTGCAGTGAAACACAATTTTTCAGTGAAAAGTGCATTTCAATACCATTTTTCTTAAAAGTTACTTCACCTAGAATTAGAAAAGCTGTTTTTAGAAACCAGTTAAAATGCAGTTTTTTTTAAAAAACTACATAAAACTGGGGTCTGAAAGAAGAAAAACACGTTACTTTGCAGTAATTCAACAGTGTTTTTTTTACTGGTTTTAAAAATGAAGTTATATTGACAGTAAAATACCAGCTTTTTTCAGAGACCAGTTTTTTGGATAATCACACTCATATTTCAAGTCCAATTATTTGAGCATTAAAACTGAAAAATCCAGTTTTCTTGTATCTTAAACATTTCAGCCCAAAGGAAAAACAAAACAAAAACATTTTCAATGAAATGCAATTGTAGGTATTAATATTCTATGTGTCTTAGTATATTAAAAATGCATGTAATAGTCTTGGAATTGAATCCAGTTTATATTAATCATAATTTATCAAGCTTCCTACAGTAAAAAGAATTTACTTGGTAATTTCTTTTTACATGATTAAAGTAAACATTATACTACTCAATTACTATCTTTTACTTACTAATTACTCACTTTTACCTGGTATTACTTACTTTAATAGATATTACTTACTTCAGTTACATAAATTACTTAAAGCTATTATGAAGTAATCAAATTACCTAATTTTTATGCATGAATTACATGTTTTACTTGAAAAAGATAATCCATTTGAAGCATTAAAAGAAATTACTTGGTAATTTTTTTACAAGTCGATTTTAGTAAACGTTTTACAACCTGATTACTAGTTTTGACTTAATAATTACTCATTTTTACATGTCTACTTAAACAGATCTAACTTAATTTAATAAAATGAATGGCAGGAGACTATTAATAAATAATCAAATTACTTCATTTTCTGGCATAAATTACATGATTTACTTGCAAATGTCATTAAGTGAAGGAAAAAGAAGAAATTAGATTTAACCACTCAGGAATTACTTAATGATTAAATTATTACAGAGAAATTAGATTTAACTACTCAGGAATTACTTAATGATTAAATTATTACAGAGAAATTAGATTTAACCACTCAGGAATTACTTAATGATTAAATTATTACAGAGAAATTAGATTTAACTACTCAGGAATTACTCAACAATTAAATTATTACAACAATACAAATAATTACAAGCCTCAAGCAGCATGTGTTATTAGCTTGGGACTCTAACTCTAGGATGTAGATAAATGACAAAGGCTTATATCAGTAGGCTGTCACTTTCAGCATGGTATATCCCTTACAGAATTGCAACATGTAATGAAAGTACACTACATACTGTACTTATGCTGGTCAAATACTGCATCTAAGCTGCAAAATTGCAGTACATTTCCAGCATAAACACTCACCTATGCTCATTTCCAGCAAGGAATGCTATCATGCTGAACATGCATGCTGCAGTCATGCCAAACTGATTAAAAAATATCACAACAATTCTGCTTTCCAGGTTGAATTGCTGTCATGCTGAATTCGCAAGCTACAGTCATGCTGACCTAATTTCACAACAATTCAGTATCCCAGAATGTACTGCTATAATGCTGAAAATACACACTGCAATCAGGCTAAATTTACATACATATGTATGACAAGGAAGAATTAAGCAATACTGCATTTGTGCTGCAGTTATGATGTAAAAACTTTATCATTTCAATCTGGAAGAAACAAATTTGCAACATGCTGTAGTTGTTTTCACTTTGATGTAAAATTTGAAAGATGATATAACTAAAAAGTATATTTTAAACAATAGTTGTAAATTTTTATAAAACTGGCTAATATAGTTCACCATAAATTACTAGCTTTTATTAAAAAAGATAGAATTGTGCATGTAAACCACCACTTCAGAACTACCAAATTCTATGTCTTTCAAGTGCTATACCCCTAGAGACATATATCTTTAGGCAGCTGCATGAACAAAAAAATCTCAGTCCTGTCTTGTGACATCCTGATATATCTTGGTGAAATAGTCTGCAGTTTCTTGTCTTTAAAATAATCCTGATATATCCTGAACTCAGGATCAAGATATTTCATCAGGAGGTATCAAGCTATGAACATTCCTTCAATCAGCTCTGGTGATTTCTCATGATTTCTTATGACTTTTTTCTCTGCAAGTTTCCTGATCTGATGGATATGAGTGGTCTTGCAAAAGTTTAGCATGCAAGAAACATTACAAGCTGGAATTTCTTGCATTCATGACTTTTTTTCTTACTGTTCCCTTCTAAAGTGTTTCGATTTCTGTCATCCACATCTGTTAATAAGGCATCTAGGTTTGTAAAACTAAAATAAAAATAAAAATTTATTTAAACAGCAGAAGTGTTACAATGAAATAAATGCAACATGAGTAGGCTAACCTGAACACATAAGAGACTGAGTTTGTTAATAATATATCACTAAATTTGTGCAAAGTATAAATATTTAGTTATATTCTCAATGCCTTAAATGAAACATGCAGATTATCTTTTAATTTCCAGTAATTCCATTTTGCTATACTTAATATTATTACCAGATTTATACTACATTTTTGAAAGTGGTAAATATCAAAATTTTTAATAATAATAATGATAATAATAAACTGGATAATTCAATGATATTATTTCCTGTATTATACATTTCCATACAATATACTTAAATAATGAGTATTTTTTGACAAAAAAGGGGGAAAATAATCAATCATTATTGATAATATTTCAAATTAAGGTCTTGAGGAATTGAATTAGTAATTTCCTTGCTTTTTTAAAAAAAGATGTAAAGTACTGAACGTTTGACAGATATCACAGCCCTTCCAAAATGGATGGTAAAACTAAAATTTGAGATCTCCTTAAAGAATGGTCATGAATAACACTTAGATATGTTTCTAAGACTTGTGAAGTGATTTTTGAATGTTGAACTAAAGTAAATGCTTATGTTGTTTTGCCAAACAGGTAAATAGTAAAATTTCTGTCCATGTTACACAGTACATGTTGCTGTAATTTATTTCAGTGGATGGCACCTGAATTATACAAGAACCAGGGAGGATGTAGGGTATTTTCTGAGAGGATTTGTTTAGAAGAGGTGGTTCACTGCACTTCAAATGGCAAAGATTCTTGTTTTTCAACTAAAAGTGTACGATTTTAACAGATGGGGGAACCTAACCATCTGACAACATCCACCTCCCCAATCTGGATTTCTATACTGAAGTGAAGTAAAAAGTGTATAAAGCCATGAGGAAAAAAATTTGAAGATTTTCATTCATACTGGATAAAACATTTGTGAGAGATTCCTTATATTGAAGAGCTTGCCTTTCTGTGATCCAGCCTAAATTTCTGGAATCTTTCCTTATTAATTATTTGGATATTATCCAGATCATACACCCACCAAGTCTCCGTTATTTGCTCATAATTATTTGGATATTATCCAGATCATACACCCACCAAGTCTCCGTTATTTGCTCAATGTGCAATAATTTTGCAAGGAATGCAGAATGCTTCATTTAAAAAAGACAGAATGTACTAGCTAATGAAATATATTTTGTGCATGAAGTGCAATTATGAAAGAAATTGAACAGCATATCAGTACATCATGGTACTCTGTTGAGAGGTTTCATTTTAACAAACTTTTAAATGTAATGATATAAACTACTAATATATTGCACAACTGTGTGAAAGAATGTTTAACTTTGATAAATACTGTTTCAAGCAATTAAGATAAATACTGTTCCAAACAAAAATGAATTTGTATTCATTTCTTCCACTTTGTTTCCTATGATTTATTCAGAGATTTTACAGGTCCCCAGTGAAACTGCATGATTAATAGTGAGTAAAGCTTGAGCATATGTAATGAGTTATTATTAAGTTTGTATAGAACGATAGGTTAAAGGTACACCCGCAGCAGTTGCAAAAAACGGTGACACTGGAAGTGCATGTAGTCTGACATTATCTTACAGGTGTGTAGCATATGTTCCATTATGAAAATAAAGAATGACAAAACAAGTGATTGTAATGTTCATATTAAGTCTTCTGGTGAAAACCCCATGTCAATATGACTTTCCATTAGAAGGAGTAGCAATAACAAGATCTTCAAGATGGCTGCCAAGGTGGCTATACTGGATGTCAGATTGGCAACATTTTCATTGAGTACCAACTAGACATCATAAGAAGTCTTTTAGTGAAAATACCATGCTGATGTGACCATCGATTCAGGTAGAGTAGTGATAATAAGATTTTCGAGATGGCTGCTGTGGTGGCCATACTGGATGTCCAAGTGGCACCATTCTCATTTAGGACCAACCAGACATCATAAGAAGTCTTCTGTTGAAAACCCCATGCCGATATGACTTTCCATTACGGAAGAGTGACTATAAGATTTTCAAGATGGCTGCCATGGAGGGGAATATTGGACATCAGATCAGCACCATTTTCATATAGGACCAACTAGGATGGACTGATGACAGACAACAGGCCATCCCAAAAGTTCTTCTGGTCTATGACTAGTAGAGCTAAAAATCAATCTTGTGGCAAATGTTGGATAAGCAAAGAGTCAGTCACATGTATGCATTACAGATTTCTTAAAGACATCTATTTCTATCTCGCACAGCACAAGACCAACTTACAGAGTCAGTCTATGGTATTATATGGTAAAACATCTAATATTCAGACAAATCAGATGACATGGATTTTGCTGAGATTAATGTATAACTGATAAACTTAAACAAAATAATCCATGATTTCAGTGACACTTAGTTCTTATGAGAAAAAAATTCAGTGTGAAGTAGAATCCATACTCTGTATATACTTGTGTATAAGTCAGATCCAGCTGCAAACAATGTAATTTTTTTTCCTTTCTGTGGGTTTTTTATGGCACTTTTAATACATTATTGGCTATATCATGCCAAGGAAATTGGTCAATTAACTAAATTCCAAAGGACACACTAAACATACATACATACACACAACACAGACCTAGATCTGTCAGTGTATAATATCCCAACATATCTGGTATATGCTATGCAGTTGGATCCACCGGACATACATACATACAAACAACACAGACCCAGATCTGGCAGTGCATAATACGCTGAAAAATCTTGGTCTATGCTATTTGCAGTTGGATCCAACTTAAACATGAGTATATGCGATAATCAACATTTTAAGTACTTTAGCACTATAATGTTGATCATCATTTCTCCCTATGGTGCTGGGTCTATTGTATCCCTATGGTGCTGGGTCTATTGTATCTCTATGGTGCTGGGTTTATTGTATCCCTGTGGTGCTGGGTCTATTGTATCCCTATGGTGCTGGGTCTATTGTATCCCTATGGTGCTGGGTCTATTGTATCATTATGGTGCTGGTTCCATTGTATCCCTAGGGTGCTGGGTCTATGGTATCCCTAGGGTGCTGGGTCCATACCTGACATAACATGATGTGTCACGCAAAAAACATGATTGTTGACTCCCAAAACCCCATGACACAGTTGTGTTTAGAAAAACACGATTTTCAATAATCTTAGGAAGACAAAAAAAATACAGACATTTTTTGACCACCACTATACATGTCCAAAGCATGTGGTCTGTATAAACAGTAAACAATCCTGCTAAGAGCCCATGTAAAACTATCCTCGTGGCAGTTTGTACAACTGAATATCATGGAGTCAATTAAAAGGTAAGGCAGTCAGAGATAAACAACCACCATTTCACATATTACTTAACTGGCTGAGAATAGCTAGGATGATGCCATGTCAAGTCCGTTGAGCACTGATGTGGGAGAGCCCATTAGGTTAATTTACATAGGTAAAGTACAATAAGTGGAACAACTCAAATCATCTGAATTAGGTACAATCATAGAGATGCATGTTGAAGAACAAAAGTTATTACACTTCATTCCCTTGAATGAGAATGTTGAAACCATCAATATTAAAGATTATTGGCAAGTTTATGATCAGCAGCAATGTTTCTTTGAAGTTAGATTTTTTACTCTATATGTAAAATGCAAACCATGATTATTTTAGTAGTTGGAATAATGTACAAGTGTGGTTCATTTTATAAGGCAAATTATCAAAATGCCGCTGTGATTTAGGAAATGATGAGCCATCTGCAAAACAAACAAATCTTAGCAAAACTAAATTTCATAACTCTGGGACGGAGTTTGACTTTGTGAAGTGCAGCATCAAGAGGGAGCATTTTATTTTTTGCACACACTGCAAACACCATATCAGCAATATTCATTCTGGAGTGTACAACATCCATCGACATAGCAACACCACCCAGCAAGTCTGCCACTCCCTCACAGCAATGCAGATGCAGAAAGATCATTTTCTATGCTGAGAAAAATTCAACAAGATCTTTGGGAAAGTTTGAACAACAGTACCATCCAGTCTCAAATGAGTGCCAAGATTAACACAAATTAAATTTGTATTACCTTCACCCTGTCACCCCCCCCCCCCCCCACCCTGAACTATTGAGAGAAGCAAAGACTGCATCTAAGTAAGAAACTCTTCCACTGTCCAATGGATTTTGTCTGTGAGGTGGTGTTTAAGTGAGTGTAGGAACATGTGTGTGCATGTGTGTGGTGATGATATTGGACAATGCTAAATCTAAGAACTATTTTTGTTTTGTAAGTATATCAAAAGCTTTAAAGAAAACATGTTATTTTCTTTTTTATCAAATTTTAATTTCCAGTAATTTTATATAGGCTTATATGAAAAGATAACTTATTCTCAATTGGATAATGTTGCTTTATTAGATCATGTGCATTGATCTCCCTTGGGACCTCAAAACACACTTTGGGTCCCCAAACCACCAATCACTGTCTGGAAATATGGCAGGTATGTGGGTCTATGGTATCCCTATGGTGCTTGGTCTATTGTATCCCTATGGTGCTTGGTCTATGGCATCCCTATGGTGCTTGATCTATGGTATCCCTATGGTGCTTGATCTATGGTATCCCCATGGTGCTTGATCTATGGTATCCCTATGGTGCTTGATCTATGGTATCCCTATGGTGCTTGATCTATGGTATCCCCAGGGTGCTTGATCTATGGTATCCCTATGGTGCTTGATCTATGGTATCCCCATGGTGCTTGATCTATGGTATCCCTATGGTGCTTGGTCTATGGCATCCCTATGGTTCTTGGTCTATGGTATCCCCATGGTGCTTGATCTATGGTATCCCTATGGTGCTTGATCTATGGTATCCCCATGGTGCTTGATCTATGGTATCCCTATGGTGCTTGATCTATGGTATCCCCATGGTGCTTGATCTATGGTATCCCTATGGTGCTTGATCTATGGTATCCCCATGGTGCTTGATCTATGGTATCCCTATGGTGCTTGATCTATGGTATCCCCATGGTGCTTGATTTATGGTATCCCTATGGTGCTTGATCTATGGTATCCCTATGGTGCTTGATCTATGGTATCCCTATGGTGCTTGGTCTATTGTATCCCTATGGTGCTTGGTCTATGGCATCCCTATGGTTCTTGGTCCATTGTATCCCTATGGTGCTTGATCTATGATACCCATATGATGCTTGGCCTATGATATCAGTATGGTACTTGGTCTATGGTATCCTTATGGTGCTTGGTCTATGGCATCCCTATGGTTCTTGGTCCATTGTATCCCTATGGTACTGAGTCTATGGTATCCCTATGGTGCTTGATCTATGGTATCCCTATGGTACTTGATCTCTGGTATCCCTATGGTTCTTGATCCATTGTATCCCTATGGTGCTTGGTCTATGATATCCCTATGGTGCTTGGTCTATGATATCCCTGTGGTACTTGGTGTATGATATCCCTATGGTGCTTTATCTATGGTATTCCTATGGTGCTTGGTCTATGGTATCCCTATGGTGCTTGGTCTATGGTATCCCTATGGTGCTTGGTCTATGGCATCCGTATGGTTCTTGGTCCATTGTATTCCTATGGTGCT
Organism: Margaritifera margaritifera; assembly: GCA_029931535.1. Lineage (NCBI taxonomy): Eukaryota > Metazoa > Mollusca > Bivalvia > Unionida > Margaritiferidae > Margaritifera > Margaritifera margaritifera. The sequence continues at coordinate 834,532 of JAQPZY010000969.1, forward strand.
TGATCTATGATATCCCTATGGAACTGGGTCTATGGTATCCCTATGGCACTTGGTCTATGGTATCCCTATGGTGCTTGGTCTATGGTATCCCTATGGTGCTTGATCTATGGTATCCCTATGGTGCTTGATCTATGGTATCCCTATCATTCTTGGTCTAGGGTATCCCTATGGTGCTTGGTCTATGGTATCCCTATGGTGCTTGATCTATGGTATTCCTATGGTGCTTGGTCTATGGTATCCCTATGGTGCTTGATCTATGGTATCCCTATGGTTTTTGGTCTATGGTCTATGGTATCCCTATGGTTCTTGGTCTATGGTATCCCTATGGTGCTTTATCTATGGTATCCCTGTGGTGCTGGGTCTATGGTATCCCTATGGTGCTGGGTCTATGGTATTCCTATGGTGCTGGGTCTATGGTATCCCTATGGTGCTGGGTCTATGGTATCCCTATGGTGCTGGGTCTATTGTATCTCTATGGTGCTTTCTCTATGGTATCCCTATGGTGCTGGGTCTATGGTATCCCTATGGTGCTGGGTCTATGGTATCACTATGGTGCTGGGTCTAATGTATCACTATGGTGCTGGGTCTATGGTATCCCTATGGTGCTGGGTCTATGGTATCCCTATGGTGCTTGGTCTATGGTATCCCTATGGTGCTGAGTCTATTGTGTTTTGTCTATCTTGAAATGCCTCTTGCTATTACTAAACAGTACTAATAATCATTGGTAAACATATGCAGTAAGTTTTTGACTGACTGTTTTTCTTCCTCTACTAATTACCTTAGTGACTGTATTCATGTACACTTTCATGTCAGGAAATTTCTTAGTCTTCACACTGATAAACCGTCTGTCAGTGTCTACAACTTGTCCTGTATCTGCAAATAACTGAAATTAGAAGTAAATTTCATGGTTACGAGAGCTATATCATTATTCTAGTTGTAAATGAGACGAAATATTGTCCAAATGTGTTTCAATTAAAGCTAAAACACTTTTGATTTGTATCACAATGCTTATTAAATATGTTTATATTTTTGTACATGTTTAATGAAGTCTTGCTCCTCACAAAACATTATTTTACAATTTGATGGAGTTGTCTCCTCTTTTATGGCCTTTTTACATTTAACTTTGATCCAAGCTGATGTTTGATAATTGACTATGTACAAAATAAAGTACAGATCAACTTTTAGTTTAGATTTTCTGTTTAAACATTTGCATAAAGTGCCAATTAAAATATCTCTATGAAATCCCAATTTCCTTTGGTCCATCTAAGATTTGGGATATGAGGGAGCTGTGGTAGTTCAGCTAGTAGAGCATCGGACTCATTATCCAAAGGTTGTGGGCTCGATACCTGACCAGGTCAGTCTGGGTCAGCTGCCTGTGTCCTTGGAGAAGGCACCTAGATACCATTTCCTTGGCATGATATAGCCAATAATGTGTTAAAAGTGCCGCTAAACCAACAAAAACAAAAGCAGAAATAAAACAATTATGATGGCACTGTCTGTAAATATACCCTTGTACAGCAGCACTCCCTTACAATAATGCCCTTCATTATAACACAGTTCCTGTTATAAGAAGAGTATGGTCATGGATCCCATTTGATTAAGTGGTAGTAAACATTATAAGTATCATGTACTTTATTATAAGGTGGTCTCATTATAAGGCAGTATACTCTATGGCTCCCATGAACAGTGTTATAATGAGGGAATACTGTATGTGCTAATCTTGTTATGAACAGTGTTATCATGAGGGAATAGTGTATGTTTATTATTGTCAAGGACAGTGTTATAATGAGGGAATACTGTATGTGCTGGTCTTGTCATAGACAGTGTTATAATGAGGGAATACTGTATGTGCTGGTCTTGTCATAGACTGTTATAATAAGCAAATACTGTAAGTGCTACTATTGTCATTAACAGTGTTATCATGTGGGAATAGTCTAGTCTTGTCATGGTCAGTGCTATAATGAGGGAATAGTGTGTTATAGCATTGTCATGGACAGTGTTATAATGAGAGAATACTGTATGTGTTCTAGTCTTGTCATAGATAGTGCTGTAATGAGCAAATACTGTATACGCTAGTCTTGTCATGGACAGTGTTATAATCAGGGAATATCATATGTGCAAGTCTTGTCATTGACAGTGTTCTAATGAGGGAATAGTGTATGTGCTAGTCTTGCCATGGACAGTGTTATTATAAGTGAATAATGTATGTGTTAGTCTTGTCATGGACAGTGTTATAATGAGGGAATATTGTATGTGCTAGTCTTGTCATGGACAGTGTTATAATCAGGGAATAGCATATGTGCAAGTCTTGTTGTGGACAGTGTTGTAATGAGGAAATAATGTATGTGTTGGTCCTTGTCATGGACAATGTCATAATGAGGGAATAGTGCACATGCTAGTCTAGTCATTGACAGTGTTATAATGAGGGAATATTGTATGTGCTAGTCTAGTCATGGGCAGTGTTATAAGGAGGGAATATTGTATGTGCTAGTCTCGTCATGGCTATTATATGAGTTACCTCCCTTTATATTACTCACAGATAGTCAAGAGGGCTTACTGGCTGACTAGAAAAAGTGGTCATGGAAACATGAATTCCCTCCCCAGGTACAGTGGATTTACTTTTGATGGGTTGTTTGTTGTACTCTCCAAGATGCATGCACAAACACAAAGTTGCATAACTCTGTTGCAGAATGCTCCAGAAACTGATCTAACACAAAACTTAACTCAACAAAGAATGATTGTTGTTGTTGTTTTTATTAGCGGGAAGAAACCACCAACCCACAGGAAACTACTGGCAAGTTTTCTCACATACCCACATTGGCTGAGTCCGAGATACTCGAACCCCACCATTGAACATTGGTGAGATGTCAGTGATCAGTAAAGGTAAGAGCCTTGGACCACTCAGCCACCTGGGGCCCCATGAAGAATGAAATGTAGGGGCACAGTGATCTATGTTTGGTGTGTCCAGTGTTGGACTTTCCAAGATACATCAATCCATAAAGTTGCATGGTTCTGCAGCCAATAATATGTAGTGCCTGAAAAACTGGCCTGAACACAAACTTAACTGAAGTCAGAGTAGTTGTTGCTGTAGTCACCTAGACATTATTGGTTCAAGTTGCTTGACTAACCCTAACCCTTACCAAAGAATACATGAGAAAATGACCTAAATATAAAACCTTAGCAAGGTGTTGTGTTTGTAAAACATATATGCCCCACTTTAGACAAAAATGTTATAGTTTTAGAAAAACCTGATATAATTCACAAAAATATTTTTAATGGCAGAAAAGATAATCGATCATGTACATAAGGTACTGTTTATAACTTGCTTATAAGTTGAGTACTACTGCAAACCTAGCACAAATCCAGATATGCCATTATGTAATGCACTTGTAGATTGGTTCTATGCGTTGAGTACAACTGCAAACAGCACAAATCCAGTTATGCCATTATCTAATGCACTTGTAGATCTGTGTCTATATTGGAGTGCAACTGCAAACAGCACAAATCCAGATATGTCATTATGTACATGACACTTGTATGATTCGTGTCATATTAGAGTGCAACTGCAAACAGCACAAATCCAGATATGCCATCATGTAATGCACTGTAGATCTGAGTCTATATTGAGTCAATCTGCAAACAGCACAAATCCAGATATGCCATCATGTAATGCACTGTGTAGATCTGTGTCTATATTGAGGTGCAACTGCAAACAGCACAAATCCAGATATGCCATTATGTAATGCACTTGTAGATCTGTGTCTATATTGAGATGCAACTGCAAACAGCACAAATCCAGATATGCCATGATGTAATGCACTTGTAGATCTGTGTCTATATTGAGTGCAACTGCAAACAGCACAAATCCAGATATGCCATTATGTAATGCTACTTGTAGATCTGTGTCTATATTGAGTGCAACTGCAAACAGCACAAATCCTGATATGCCATCTATGTAATGCACTTGTAGATCTATGTCTATACTGAGTGCAACTGCAAACAGCACAAATCCAGATATGCCATCATGTAATGCACTTGTAGATCTGTGTCTATATTGAGTGCAACTGCAAACAGCACAAATCCAGATATGCCATCATGTAATGCACTTGTAGATCTGTGTCTATATTGAGTGCAACTGCAAACAGCACAAATCCAGATATGCCATTATGTAATACACTTGTAGATCTGTGTCTATAATTGAGTGCAAACTGCAAACAGAACAAATCCAGATATGCCATTATGTAATGCACTTGTAGATCTGTGTCTAGTATTGAGTGCAACTGCAAACAGCACAGACCCTGATATGCCAATCATGTAATGCACGATGTAGATCTGTGTCTATATTGGGTACAACTGCAAACAGCACAAATCCAGATATGCCATTATGTAATGTCACTTGCGTAGAATCTGTGTCTATATTGAGGTGCGAACTGCAAACAGCACAGACCCAGATAGCCATCATGTAATGCACTTGTAGATCTGTGTCTATGATTGAGTGCAACTGCAAACAGCACAAATCAGATATGCCAATCATGTAGATGCACTTGTAGAATCTGTTGTCTATATTGAGTGGCAACTGCAAAACAGCACAAATCCAGATAGTGCCATCATGTAATGCACGTAGTAGATCTGGGTCTATGTTGAGTGCAACTGCGCAAACAGCACAAATCCAGATATACCATCCTGTAAGCTCTTGTAGATCTGGGTCTATGTTGAGTGCAACTGCAACAACAGCACAAATCCAGATATGCCATCTTGTAATACACTTGTAGATCTGGGTCTATGTTGAGTGCAACTACAAACAGCACAAAATCCAGATATACCATCATGTAATGCACTTGTAGATCTGGGTCTATGCAGTTTGTTAGGAGTAAATTAGTGGAACATACCCTGATCTGCCAGTGCATTATGTAGATGGCAGATCAGGGTCTCTGTTGTCTGCAGTTGGGATTCGACTTAAAAGCGAGTATATATGTACATAAACCTGCAAACCCAAAGTTTCATGTGCTTTGTGGTCAAACAGATTTCTGTATAAGCATGCTAACAAGGTTTCACATAACACCATAAAAGTAAAAAAACTTAATTTCAAAAATCCAAACATAATTCAATTAGTGTAAAAATCTAAAGAGGTTATTTTACAAATGAATAAAACTATGCCTAACAACCTTAATTATGCATAAATGCCTTAGTGGAGGAGTTTTGCAAAGAAAACCCCCAACTTATAAAAAATCTAAAAGCATTCAAATAGCATGAAAATCTAATTAGGTCATCATAGATAGGAAAATGCCTACTAAATTAAATTTGCCCTCTGTCAAGTAGTGTTGTGTATTTGTCCTTAATGGAAGAGAAAGGGGGTGGGCAAACTAGGTGTGACAGATGGAGAGATGGAAGGAGAGACAGAAGGACATATGGATAGACAAGGATAACACCATATGTCACTTCTACATTTGTGGAACGTAAAATCAGACAGTTCCGCACATAATTTTATCTATTTTGTTAGTTTAATCACATACTGTTTCACTTTAACAGTAGTATCTAACCGCAGGAGTTATTGCCATTTTTGTCTTGATGGCCTTTAAAAGCAAACCCCAGGTGTTAATGCTATTTTTGTCTGCCTGACCTGTAAAAGTAAACCCCAGGCCTGGAGTTATTGCCATTTTTTGTCTTGCTGGCCTTTAAAAGCAATCCCAAGAGTTATTGCCATTTTTGTCTTGCTGACCTGTAAAAGCAAACCCCAGGAGTTATTGCATTTTTGTATGCCTGACCTGTACAAGCAAACTCCAGGATTTTGTCTGTCGACCTGTACAAGCAAACCCCAGGAGTTATTGCCATTTTTGTCTGCCTGGCCTGTACAAAGCAAAACCCCAGGAGTTATTGCCATTTTTGTGCTGCCTGGCCTGTACAAGTAAACCCCAGGAAGCTATTGCCATTTTCTTGTCTTGCTGCCTGTAAAAGCAAACCCACAGAAGTTATTGCCAATTTTTGGCTTGCTGAAAGGTAAAAAGATCAGCAACCACTATTACCAACATTGATGTCATTTCTCTCATATACTTTCTTGTTTTGCTGGGTGAGACAAAACTTTAGCTTGAGCTTTTAATACATAAAATCTGACCTGATTATAAATCTTATGTCTAAAATAAAAAAGTTCCCCTTTTTTTTAAAATTATGCATTCTACATTATGAAAATCACAAGTCAGAACTAGTGAATGTTTGCTCTGGGTACATCACAAAGGGCCCCACTCAGCAAATCTACTCAGGTTGGACTTAAACATAAAAGCTGGTGTTGGAAAACCACAGTTAGAAGAATGATAGTCATTCAGAGCCATAACTCCTCTAAATGATGATGTGGAATACAGGAATACAATCTCAAATTAGTTCGGAAGTTATGCCACAGAAGCCAAGTCTAGGAGGATGTGCAATCAGGGGCCATAACTCTATTCTCTAAATGTTAATGTTCAACAATTAAAAATTGAAACTCATTTCAAGGGTTCTCACCAATATAAATCTGCTGCCAAATCTGGTTGAAAATCCAACAAAGTTTAGTAAAGCTATCCCATGGAAACCAAAGTCAGGAGGAAGGGTAATCAGGGGCCATAACTCCTGTGAATGATGTTGTGGAGTACTGGGAAATCAAGACTCAATCAAGGTCTTCACCAATATACAACTGCTTGCTAAATTTTTTTAAATCCAACAAAGTTAGTAATAGTTTGCTGTGGATACTAAAGTGAAGTAGATGGAAAATCTGTGGGCCATAATCATGTAAAGCATGTCATGGAATGCTGGAAATCAGTAAACATTCAAGTTTTCCATAAAAGCAGCATACAAAGTTTAGTTTAATCACACAGCTTAGTAAAGTAACCATACCATCCTTTAGGATCGGACAATCAAGGACAATAACTATTGTAAATGACATTGGCGGAATGCTGGAAAGCAAACCCCTTCAAGGTCTCATACTAAAGGCCACATTCCAAATATGGTTGAAATCCGACTCCTTCGAAAATCAAACTCATTCAAAGGCTTAACAATATAAATGGTAAAGTTATCTTGTGGAAACCAACATCAAAAGAACCATGCAAATCAAACTTGTTCAAGGTCTCATTAATATAAACTGCATCCTAAGTTTGGTTTTAAACTCAAACAATACTCTGTAAGAGTTTTCTTAACAATATCATGGTCTGAAAATAACAGCTCAAAACACGTATATCCTGCATTTCACTACCTTACATATCTTTATATAGCTGGGATCAAGCTAGACTTGAATTTTAGGAAAGAAGTGACTTCTCCTTTTGGACAGAATAGGTAGAAGTGAGAGCAGACCAATACCATACCCTAGTATACAATACTATATAATATATATATAACTATTATATATATATATATATATATATAATATATATATATATAATGTATGTGTGTGCTCTGGTTCTCTTATTTTAAATAGTCTCTTTCTCAATATTCATATTTGCATTTAACATTGTTTCTAAGCAATACTTTATCTCCAAGTTAAAAATTCTCTGTGTTGCATGTATATTATAAACACATTTAGTAAGTGTGTGAATGTATCATATTCCATATGCAGTGTACTCATACTTGAATTTGTGTATGTTTAGATGGAGAGATATATGCAATGTATTTTGGCTCATATGATTTCAAAGAGCACAGAAGAAACTATACATTGTAACTAATTTAAAACTATACATTGTAACTAATTTTAACTGACAGAGTACCTAGATTACAGATATTGTAATTACAAATAGGTAAAAGTACTTAACCAACTGCCACTTAAACAACAAATTTAATTTTTAGTTTCTAAAACTTCACTTGAAATGGCAGTCAAAACAATTGTAAAACTAGTTTGAAACAACCCCTATAATGTGCTCATTGAGAGCACATGTACAGGTGTCTTCATAACCGCAGTGTCTCATCCATTCAAACCACAGCAGTCACTTCGCCTGCTAGCGTGACCCCTGTATAGATAACCGAAGATCAACTGTTCAAGGAACTCTACAATATGAAAATAACCATTAAAATCGAAAGCCAACTGGATAGCTGAAATGAACATGTCAGTAAAACTATTAAATATTCTATACCGTTATTGCAGAAAACTTTTCAAACCATATAAATTCTGAAATAAGAATTTTCCACAGAGTAACTACTTCTGCCAAAAAACAAAATTGTCACCCACCTTTCTACATGCAAAAATAAAAAAATTCAGCTTGTTTTCACTCAATCCAACTCTCCATCCAAGGCAAGGTTCATCAAATTTATGAAAATGGTAAAATTAAAACTTACATCTTCAATAATTGGACTCCAGCAGCCATAGTCAGCATTTAGAGCCCGGAAAGCTTCAAAGTTGAGATTAACACCAAATACTTCATCACCTGGGTAAAATATCACATCTATGGGCAATGTTAGATCTATAATTTAGAGTGAAAAGAAAAGAAAAAAAAAAGATAATAAAAACAGATGTTCTTCTCATATACATACACAGTAGTTGCTTAGAAGTTATTATTTTACACCTGGAGGTAATGTTTGCCTTTTATATGAAAACTGAAGAAAAACACCCAGATTAAATTATTGAATATGACAAATGCTCATGCCATTGGCCCTGTTTTAAGTCTCAAACAGGGGCCATAACTGCCCTGTTTTGAGTTATAACAGGGCCATAACTGTTTAGAAAATCAACAGAAAATGTGTCGACCCTTGGAGATTCACCAGCTTATTCTTTATCTAAAGCTACATATCAAATTCTTTACAAAATCAACTAATATTTGATTTTAATTTTTTAATCCAAATCTGCACTCAAACAAATTTTTAACTGAAACCACTTTGAGCTCAGTTTTAAACTCACAAAAAGTCTGAGACATTACACAGAATTGAAACCAGTCTAAATTTTATTGATTCAGCAAAGGAGATAAGTCATTCTTGTATTTAGTTTAGCAGTTTCAGAAAGAAACATTCATGATTTGAATATGAGACATATATGACATGTTTTAGTGTAACCACAAGCCCTTTATATAAGAAATTTGGGGATAAGAGAGGTAAATAGGAGGTCCAAAGGGGGCCATTACATTGTTAGATTTTAAGGAACAATTTTGCAAAACCATTAATAGAATAATATATTATTTGGATTTTAGCTGTATGTTTTGGATTTCAAAAACATTAATCTGTTTCACTAAACTCAGTGAATAAATAAAAACATCTTTTTTTTTTTTTTTTTACATAAATACAAAGAAACACAAGTATAAATGTCTCCCAGCCAGAAAAAAGATAATAGAATACAATTTATGCATTATGGTTAGGTCAAAGGTTTAAAATAGCTTTTACAAACTGATTGTTATGGAGAGGCCATCCCAGACCCTATACTGGCCCAGTCTCATCATCTCACTAATTATAACACTGCTACAAAGTTGATTCAAATTTGTTTTGAGAAGTGTAACATATGGATATATGGCAATATGTATGCACTGAAAATGGATGTATGATGGACATAAATACAATACATTCAAATGATATTCAGCTATGTGAGACTAACAATTGAATTAATTTTTGAGGAATAAAACTTCACCTAGAGGTGGAAGTATGGTCCAAGGTAGACACATGACCAGGTGACACAGGTGTAACAGCTTTGAGTTCCATTTTCCCCTCTGCCCCAAACTCTATACAATGGCAGCTCATTCTCATTTTCTCTATTCCAGACCATCGGACTTTGACAGCACCTCTATACCCATCTGGCTCGAGGTCCACCACCTCCACCACCCCTACCAACCTTCGGGCTTCTGAAATAATTTACACTGTATAATAAAAATAGATATTACAATCAGAAGAAAGCTAACATTTTCAGTAAGACCTGTGTATAGATATGGCTTCAGTAAGACCCTCTTGAGATATGCATCAATAAGACCTGTACAGATATGACATTAGTAAGGACTTGGATAACAGATATGGCATCAGTAAGACCTGTACAGACTATTCGGCATCAGTAAGACCTGTCCAGATATGGCAATCATTAAGGACCTGTACAGATTATGGCCTATCAGTTAAGACCTGACCAGAATACCTAGCGTCAGGAATGATCTGTACAGATTAGACAGCATTTCTTAATGTAAGACCTGTTACATGATTATGGTCATCTCAGGTGTAAGACCATGTATAGAGTTATGGGCATCAGTAAGATCTGTACAGGATACGGTCATCAGTAAGACCCAGTGTACAGATTCAGAGTCATCAGTAAGACCTATACTGTGAAGATACCTCCCAATCAAGATGAGACCTGTACCAGATACCCATCATCAGTAAAGGACCTGCTACAGTATAAAGCATCAGTAAGATCTGTACAAGATATGACATCAGCTAAGAACCTGTTAGACAGATACGGCATCAGTAAAGGACCTGGTTTACAGATTATGACATCAGTTAAGAATGCTGTACAGATTGCACAGCTATCGCAGTAAGACCCTGTACAGATACAGCATCTGTAAAGACCTTTGTTACAGATATGACATCAGTAAGATCTGTACAGGAAATATGGCATCAGTAAGATCTTGTATGTAGATACTGCATCAGTGTAAGATCTGTACAGATATGAACATGCCTGTAGGGACCTGTACAGAATGTACGGCATCAGTTTAAGAGACCTGTACAGATTACAGCATCAGTAAGACTTGGTACAGACACGAGGCATCAGTAAGACCTGTACAGATATGACGATCAGTAAGATCTGTAACAGATAGTGGCATCAGTAAGATCTGCCTACCAAGATACAGCAATCTAGTAAGATCTGTACATATATGGCTGATCAATAAGACCTGTCCTAGATTATGACATCTGTAAGATCTGTACAGATAATGGCATCAGTAAGATCTGTACAGATTACTAGTCATCAGTAAGATCTGTTACTAGATTATGACATCAGTAGGACCACTGCTACAAGAATCATCGGCATCCAGTAAGAGACCTGTACAGATGTAGGGCATCAGTAGGACATGTACTAAGATACAGCATCAGTAAGGACCTGTACAGATAAATTGTCAGTAACATCCTGTACAGATTAAAACTTTCGTCAGTAAGACTAGGAGGTGTTATGTTTGATGTTTAATATAATATTATATATATTTTATGGAATAGATTTAAATGTTTCTTCACTTTAATATCTTGCTTAAAATTCTTTTATGTTTATTGAGGAAAAACGTTGTAAAACTAGTGTCCTTTGAATTAGGTTTTGTTTTGTATCATATATGTTTTCTCAATTTGAAGGTACATCACAGGTTGAATTTTTGTTTACAGTTAGAATTTCCATTTAAGATGACACACATTCTAGGAACATTCTGGTCATGTGAGCTAATCTGAGAACATTCTGTCATGATGACCAATCTTTATATATATATCATGTTTGGTGGACGATTTATTCAGTTCGAACGATTACCATCAGTCTTGGTAAAGAGCTATTACAGTTGTGAAAAAATTCATTCCAAATTCTAAGAGAGGAATTTATTTTTAAATATCCATTGGATTATAACAGTGCTCATAAACTTTTGGATTTTGGATTTTAATTGATGATTTTGGAATTTATGCTGAAACTTATTCAGAGATTTTGGAAAATACTTCATTTATGACTGCAGGCACTCATCAGAGATTTCTAGTACATCAGGGACTTTGTGGAGGACCATTGGCACACATAATATACATTCAAGGACTCAGGCCGTGAATTCGGAACATTCTATATTTAGGACTTGTGATTGTGAACAATCATTTCTTATTGGATTAATTAGGATTTCAAACACACCTCATTTGACTTGTAAGTGACTTTTTTGAGTTTTCATTTTAAATTATCTAGTGTATATAAATTGCTATGTTGATTTTGTTGTTATACTTGATTTGTTGGTTTCACATTTCTTTTCTGTTTACATTTTTTCTTAGGGACCATAGAGTCGCTAAACACAAGGACAGATACATTGTCAGTAAGACCTGTGTCAAGATACAGCATCAGAAAGACCTGTACATATACAGTATCTGCAAGACCTATTGAGATATGGCATCTGTAAGAACTGTTACTGATACTGCATTAGTTATAGACCTGTCCAGGATACTGTCATCAGTAAGACAAGTACAGTTACCGCATCAGTAAGACCTGTACAGAGGTGGCAATCTGTAAGACCTAAACAGGATACAGCATCAGTAAGACCGGTATACAGCTTCAGTAAGAACCTATACCAAATACAGCACCAGTAAGACCTATATAAGATACTGCATCAGTACGACCAGTACAGATACTTGCACTAGTAAGACCAGTACAGATCACATCATCACTAAGACTTGTACAGATATTGGCTATCAGTAAGACCTATGCAGATAAAGCTCATATGTAAGACCTGTACAGATACCAGCATATGTAAGACTCTGAACAGATACAGGCATTAGTAAGACTAGTACAAATACAGCATCAGTAAGACCTGTACAGATGTGGGCCATCAGTAAGACCTTTACAGATAACAGCATATGTAAGACCTGAATAGATACAGCATAAGTAAGATCAATACAAATAACGCATCAGTAAGATCTGTATACAGCTTCAGGAAAACCAGTAAAGATACCAGCACCAGTAAGAACCTGTATGCAGCATCAGTTAAGACCTGTATACAGCATCAGTAAGGACCTGTATGCAGCATCAGTAAGACCTGTATACAGCATCAGTAAAGACCTGTAGTGCCAGCATCAGTAAGACCTGTACTACAGCATCAAGTAAGACCTGTATGCAGCATCAGTAAGACCTTGTAGACATAGATTCTGTAAGACCTGTATGCAGCATCAGTAAGTCCCTGTATGCATGCATCAGTAAGACCTGTATAACCAGCCATCAGTAAGACCTGTATGCTAGCATCCAGTAAGACCTGTATGCAGCATCAGTTAAGACCTGTATACAGCATCAATAAGACCTGTATGCAGCATCAGTAAAGACCTGCATACAAGCATCAGTAAGACCCTGTATGCAGCATCAGATAAGGACCTGTATACAGCATCAGTAAGACCTGTATACAGCATCAGTAAAGACCTGTATGCAGCATTCAGTAAGACCTGTATGTAGCATCAGTAAGACCTATACAGGATACTGCGCATCAGTAAGACCTGTACTACAGCATCAGTAAGACCTGGACAAGAAACCTCCTTAGTCAAGACTTGCATACAGCATCAGTAATACCAATCCCGTATACAGGACACATAACATTACATCCCCAAAAACATCACCCTCCCACCACTCTCACTCCACCAACCCCCCTCCCCGCCTCACACCACTCCCACATTACTAAGTCTTGCAATAATACAATTCATATCAACCAGTCATCTGTGTATATGACCATATTAGTCTAATGTAAATTATATTATACAACTGTGTGTGTGTGTGTTCATTATACTCAGCAATACATTGTAAGGACCTTATATCCTTAATAGCTGTTGCCGTGAGGGTGAGTTGTGTGTTGGTGTGATGTAGTGTGGTGTGTAATGTAATGACCTATATAGATGGGGAAAAAACGGTATATATATATTGCGCTCTACAGACTGTTCCTTATAGAGACTCTAGCACCCACTGTGTGTGTGTGTGTGTGCACCCTTGTAAGACCTGTACAGATATGGCAATACAAAAGTTTTTATGATGTGATTCTAGCAGTCTCATAGTGAGATTGATAACACGCCTACTCCATGAGTGTTGAAATTGTGTGTGCGTATTACGCGCTCTCACTATCCTATTCCCTGTTACACCTATCTCTCCCCCCAGGTGTGTGTTGGATACATATAGTTGATGTGCCCTCAAAATTGGTATGTCTGTGGACAAAAAATGCTATTGATTATCAGTTATAAAACCAATAAAAATTACGATAACCCCTCACCACCGCAACCAGCCCATCCCTAAAATTGGTGCCCCCCCACCCCCCCCCCTATACCCAATCATCTCCCTTATATATTCCCTTATAAGTTCTACCCCCCCCCCCCCCCCCCCCCCCCCCCCCCCCCCCCCCCCCCCTCCAACCCTCCCTAATGCCGTCCAAATGCTGGCAAACTCTGCGCTACCTTGTTTGATCAATTGTAGATACCATGAAGTATTTTATTTTTAACACTAAAATACATATATGCCATTTTTTTGTTTTTAGAGTTAGAAGGTAAATCTATGTTAGTGCGAAAGGCGTTCTTCTCCCTTGGCCTTGTTCCGTTCCTTGTCATACATTTCGTTTTTGATGGCATTAATATGCATTCTATTTTTTGGACAACATAACTGATATATTGTTGTGTTTGATTTGAAGTATATATTTTCAATGTAGTCAAGAGATTTACCAGGATGTATGCAGTGTTAGTTCGTTCAGCAAACTGATCTGTGTTAGTATGCACTGGATACAAGGCTAAGTCATTGATTAAAACAGTGGAAAAAGTAAGAGGCCCCTTAATCCTAATATTGAGCTTTTAGCTTAGGAACCACAACTTAAAATATGACTTGAATTGGCGAGTTGTATTTATTTGTACAAACAACCTCAGGTTATCGTTAGTGAGATTCGACGTGAACCAAGTAAGTAACTGAGAGTGTAAAGAAAAATTGTTAGGCTGATAGTTTTTTTACATGAGCAACGAATGGTTCAACCAAAATATTCAATTGTCATTTTGTTTTTTATTTTTTTTTAAAATTCAGTGAAGATTACACCAGTAAGTTCGCCCGACCCGCCTCCGATTCGATTAGGTAGTAGTCACTGGCCTATTAGTTTTATCAATGCAGTTTTTGAATTGAATTGCTTTTTTTTTTTGTAGGAAACCTGATTGATATGTTATGGAGGAGTTTGATTGAGTTTGAATTCGAGTTGAGTTGATACTTGTTAAGATAGTATCCTCATAGGTACATTTCCCTATTAAAATGGCAAAATCATAGCAAAGAATGTACTTCAAAACGATAAAATCAGCACTCGGACTTCCTGTGATCTGAGGAATACGGGAAAAAGGTAATATCACTGGAAGCATGTCTTGATGCAGTATTTCATTGGCGGTCATTTGATTGAAAAGGCCAATTGTTTGACCTCTCGCTCACCCCCCCCCCCCCCCAAAAAAAAAAATAAAATAACATTGAAAAGATTGAGAGGATGGAAGCGATATTTTTTTAGACAAACCAACATTAAA
The DNA here is from genome assembly GCA_029931535.1 of Margaritifera margaritifera. NCBI lineage: Eukaryota > Metazoa > Mollusca > Bivalvia > Unionida > Margaritiferidae > Margaritifera > Margaritifera margaritifera. Next base: position 849,688 of record JAQPZY010000969.1, read on the forward strand.
GTGATACATTTTTTAAACTTTTATAAAAATGATGCAAACCTCGAGTCCAGTGCTTTACTATAGAAGAAAAACCACACAACAATGCCCGAATTTAGGAGGTTCAAAATCCTTATTCAAGGACACGTTCATTTGTCCGTATTTTTTGCAATTAAAAAAAAAATTATTCAAATTATCGACGGGACATTGCTTTTCTACATACTTTTGTTGCAAACAAACATTTGGTATATTTGACATTTGCTTGTGTCCGTGTTCAGATATCGTGCGGGTATGACCACAAGTCTTTATCCATTTCACGTTTCGTCTAGGTTTCGGGAAGGAAGGAATTAATCTAACTCCTCCATTTTAGACGATCTGTATATCGACTGTTACAATTACATGGCCCCCATTCGACTCCTTTTCACATATGTTGACTCGGAAAACTCGGACGAACCATTGCACAAATTTTATATTTTTACGATAAACCAATTTTTTATTGCGACAATTCAGCTTGGATGCCTGGAGGTGTGTATAATTTACTCTCGCTGATTGGTTTAATCGAACAGCGTGATTGACAAGTGGCGACTAGGTCAATGGCCTCGGCACTAAATAACCTAATATTGTCGCTGTGCCGTCAGAACACCAAATGAACTTAAATAACAACAACAACAACATCAATTCTTATTAGTAGAGGTGAGCGGTATCACTGTATTATTATAGCGATTTTCCACCTTTACGGTACTTTTGCAGATTCCGTTGATTAAGGAATGCAAGGAAATTTCCCGAGTAATCTTGTTACAAATTAATTGATATTAAATGTATGTTTTAATTCTTAATGGAAAATATACATTCCAACAATTATTTATTTTTTACAAAAAAGTTGTTATTTGCCAGGATAATGTTTCTATTATAATTATAATTCCGGTTATACCTTGCGTACGAATCGCGGTATGTACAGAAATACCGCGGTTATAAAAATGTTCATGGTACCCAACTCTACTTATTTGTGCCAGCTCCATCGGCTGTCGCATTAAACTTTTATTGCCGTAGTATAGATTTTTCGATTTTTATTTTGTTTCTGGATAATTCCGTAAGGTATATCTAGCTTTTATTTACACCAACCAATCTTTGTTATGGGATGTCCTTGACAGTGACAATGTATCTCTAGCATCTATTTACAACAACCTATCTTTGTTATGGGATGTCCTTGACAGTGACAAGGGTATCGGTGATTTCACTCTCATTTAAAAAATGCCTTCATAAGATTTATGGGTCTATAAAAGTACTCCTCTAGCTTGTTTAAAAATATTGTTTAACTATAGATAAGGATAAGGAAATCAGTTGCAATGTCTAAGTACTCTGAGTACATGATCAATTTATGGAATTCGTCCAATCCAATTTGAAATCGTTTTATATTAAAAATGACAAAAACAAACAATTTCACTCAAATAGGTAAAATGGTTGGGGATATATTGGCATATTTAATCTTTGATAGAATAACATGCGACGGGAAAGGTGTGCGGGTCGGAATCATACCATCGTATCAGCCCTGGTCAGCTACCGTGGAGTGTCCTTGGGTGTCAAAGCACTTTACTCCAATTTACCTCGACATTAAATAACCATTACTAATGTTGACGTGCGTCAAAAAATACCAAATGAACCAACACAATACTACAAACACCATGTGAACGCGTTTCAACACATAATCTAATTTTGTACTTAGTGCCGCTCCATCGCTGGCTCATTAAAAATTTAATGCGAGTAGTGGCAATTCTCTTTAAGGTATCTGTAAGCATCCAACTGCAACAACATAATCACTCTTACGTGATTCCCGTTGACAGAGACAATCCCCCTTGTCAGAGTCAAGGTATCGACGATTTCACTCTCATTTCAAACATGCCTTTATAAGATGTATGGTCTACGCTAAGGGAAACTCAATTGCCACACCAAAGTACTCGGACTACTTGATTAGTTTACGGAATTCGTACAATCCAATTTTAAATTGATTTATATTCAATGTACGTCAAAACAAAAACGAACCACAAAAACAAACTATTTCACTAAAATAGGATATCTGGTTGCGGAGATATGTGCATTTAAACTTTGAAAAAAAAACCTACACTGTTAATTGACATCTGAGGGGCCTATTTTCACAGAAGCATCTTCGCCTAAGATTTGTATGCCGCTGTGATACAGCGAACAAAATGAATACGCATTAATCGTTACTAATTTTGGCTAGATATATGTATTTCATTTTAAACTTTTGTATTTTGAAGTTAACATCACTCTTTTTATATATGAGGAGACATTTGCATCATAAATTTACAAAATATAAAAATAACAGAACGTGAGAGGATCTGTTTACTATTTATTTGTATTTTATTTATTATATATATATTCAATTTTTAAAGAGGTTATACGGCTTGGTAATAAAGCAGTCTTCCATGTAGGTCTCAAACGTATGTACATTATTTTAAAAACTGTATATATTTACCGTTATGTAAACCAGATTAATTAAACCAAATCAGAAATCGAACGCAGAGAGTATATAAATCATTATAAATCTCTTTTATCAGAAACCACTGACAACTAAACTTGATTATAAGAGACGGCGCGTGATCCAGTGCAAAGTGCTGATAAGCTGAACACAGGGTATTCGTTTGCACAAAGGGAAGGACTGTAACGTTGTAGGTATATTGTTTCCCATTACCCTAGCTCTAATGTGTACTAATTCAAAAGCTTTTGGCACATAGTTGGGACAAGGAAACACCTACATAAGGCAAATCCCAATAAATATGTATTAAACGATCCTGTATGAACAATTAATTTTCCTTGAACAAACAGCATTGGAGTTATAAAAAATGAAGAGTTGCATGAGAAGATCAAGGTAATAACATAAATTACGGCTGAGAAAAATGTAATGGTCACAACGGGATTCGAACCGCCACCTCTTTTTACACAAAACAGTGAGGGGCAAGTTACCTACTTCATCATTTCCGCTGGAAGGAATCGCAGAGGGTTTCAAAATGAGAGTCTTTCTGAGCCCATTCAGAGTGGATAATTTATTACTTTGAACCTACTTTTGTGTTTGTAAAGTTTGTAATAAAGTTTCGAGAAAAGTTTTGAATCAGTATTTGAAGTTGTTAGACATCTGCTTTTTAATTGATATTGCGCGGTAAATAAACAATTAAAGCGTGAGGCAGTCAGGATTGACCATAGGAAGGACGTACATATAGTGGTGGCAATCCTGTGTATCTTCAGTCTGTTTGCTTCTGACGTAAATATGAGTAAAATAATACACAGCGGTTCAACTGCAGAAGACGCAATGACTATCACACATTTCTAATAAATTAGGGCAGTTAACAGAAATACACAAAATTTACATTGTTGGAAACTAATACGAAATTTGGTTGATATCTAAATGATCGGACAGTTTCCTTCTTTTGCGTTGATTACGCGCTACTTCTTTTCGCGCATGCACACCATGAATAGCTTTTGTTTTTATATTGTTTAATACTCATTACAGGGGGCGAGAGCCCAGCAGGGTTTCTTGTAGATCACGTAGATAGCAACAGATACACAATACTTGTCTGGAAAACTTCGAGGTGGTTAAATCCACAAGAAAATGGTAGACGCGGGTCGTTGTGAAGGTGCTCGTCGTAACCTTTTTGGACCAGCAAGATCGGTTGAGGCCACGATCAACGTATCTGGCAAAATACAAATATTTCTGTCAGTGTTCAGCAGCAGCCCTAATCTCGATACTCACCCAAGCCAGCGTTTATTTACGGTCTGCGTTGGAATGGACGTAAACGAGCATTTTCACGGACATATTCGTGTTTGGTTCTCTTTTCGTTTTGCGCGTTGAACAAAACCCTGTTGTATAATATGTTCCAGTTCGAGGCAAAAAAGGATAATAATGAAGAGCTTCAGTTCACCAATACCGCTGGATGCAGGATTGCCAGATGGTTATAATCCTGGCATTGTTTATCAACGCTTTTTCGAGTATCAGATTGCTCAGCGAGGCATACCGTTTTCGTTCGGTTTGAGGTCGATGATGAAGGAGATCTACCTGATTGCAAAAGAGTACCATGGGGTATTTGTGGAACCATTACGCAAAGATTACATTTGAGCTAGTGTTATGTATGTTGTTTATTTAATATTATAAATTTTTTAGGAAATTTATAAATGTTTCTTCACTTTAATATTTGCTTTATAATCTTAATGTTTATCAGAAAAAAACATGTTTAACTAGTGTCCTTGAATTAGGTTGTTTTGATCAATATGTTTTTCTCACATTTGATGGTCAAGGTTGAATTTTGTTTACAGTTTAGAATTCCATTAAGATGAATCATATTCTAGAACATTCTGTCATGTGACCCAATCTTTTATATATACCATGTTTGGTGGGAATTTTTTCAGTTTTGACATTACCATCAGTCTTGTAAAGAGCTATTACAGTTGTGAAAATTCATTCCAAATTCTAAGAGAGGATTTATTTTAAATATTCATTGGATTATAACAGTGCTCATAAACTTTTGGATTTTGTATTTTTAATTGATGATTCTTGGAATTTATGTGTAACTTATTCAGAGATTTTTGGATTACTTCATTTTGATCTCCAGCACATCAAGATTTCTAGTACATCAGGACTTTGGAAAGACCATTAGCACATCATAACATTCTAGGACACAGCCGTGATTTCGGAACATTCTATTAGTTAGGAATTGTGATTAGAACAATTATTCTTATTGGATTATTTGGATTTCAAAACACATTACTGTAAGTGACTTTTTGATTTTATCATTTTTAATTATCTAGTCAATAAATTGCTTGTTGATTTTTTAAGATTTGGTGGTTTCACTTTCTTTCTGTTCTACATTGTTTCTTTAGAACATAGAGTCGTAACAGAAATTGGAGGGCTCGTTTCTTCTGGGATCTGAATTTTCTTTTTAAATAATATTAGAGATATTAAAGTTATATTTTGAAATTCATATTTGATTTTGTTCTCGGAATTTTTTTTTGGTCTTTGGCAAAGATTTTATATAGAGAAATTTTTTTTGTGTGAAACCAACAAGCATTTACGATGGCATATTATGTTCAGGGGGAATTTCATTTCAAAACCTACCAGGGAGGGGTCAGAGTGCCATGTGAAAGGTTGGAGTTGCTCGAGCTTGCCAGAAAATACAGTCTATTGGAGGCAATAGCATCATGGACAAAACAGGAGATAAAGATTATTTTGATTCAGTATTTAGTAGGGAAAGGGAATTTTTGAAAATAGTGCTTTTTTACGTTTGAAGAGAAAGGCCTGTATCTGGTTCTGACAGGAAATTAACGGGAATTAGGATTAAAAGAACCAGATGGATCTTAGAATTGGCAAAGCTTCAGATTCAGAGAGAGAGAGAAAAAGAAGAGAGGCAGATGGAGAGAGGAGAAAGAAGAGAGGCAAATACAGATGGATGAGAGAGAAGGAAGAGAGGCAGATACAAATGCATGAAAGAAGAGAGGCAGATGGAGAGAGAGAAAGAAGAGAGGCAAATACAAATGGAGATAGAGAAGGATAGAGAGGGCAGATTACAAATGCAGAAAAGAGAGAGACAACTACAAATGCAGATGCAAAGAGAAGAAAGGGAAATGCAATTTAAGTAAGGAGAATTAGAACTGGCAAACAAGGCACACTCCACTCCTTTTTAAACACAAGTCCAGGTTTTGATGTTACTAGAGATATTAGGATAGTACCCGCCTTTTCAGGAAAATGAAGTAGATAAATACTTTTTTGCATTTCGAGAAACATAGCATGAAAACTTGAAATGGCCCCAGAGGAGCATTGGACTTTGTTATTACAAAGTGTACTTAATTGGCAAAGATCGTGAAGTCTACATTTCACTGTCCAGTACAACAAAAGCACTGATTATGGATGGGGTTTAAGGATGTACATCTTGAATGCTTATGGAGTTGGTACCAGAGGCATATCGACAAAGGTTTAGGAATTGTAGAAAAGAAACATGGACAAACTTATGTTCGAATTTTGCAAGGAATTAAAGAACAACCTATTTGATAGGTGGTTGCTCAGCCAAGAAAGTTGATCAAGCTTATGATAACCTCAGACAGCTCGTATTAATGAAGAGTTCAAACAAGAGTTCATCCATAGTGATGTTAAAACCTATCTTGACGAGCAGAAGTGGAAACTTTGGAAAATGCTGCTCGTATGGCTGATGGATTATTCCTTGACTCACAAAATTTCATTTGGCCTATAAGTCGTCCTCTCAGCAGTTTTCTGGTAAAAAACCATTTCAATCTCATTCGAGTACTTCCAAATTTCACAACAGCACAACTGTTAGGAATCAAACATCTGATAAGACTGATCAGAAATCCTTATCTCTTCCTACGTGCACTTATTGTAAAACGAAAGGGCACGTTATTTCAGATTGCTTCAAGTTGAAAAATAAGCAACAGAGTAAAGACAGAGCTTTTCCAAATGCTCTTATTTCTACGAGGTCAAGGTCACGGTCTTGATTGAAAGCAATACATTTGTTGGGTCAAACAAACCCCAGTCTGATTCTATTTTGGAGGCTTATGAACCATTCATGTCAGAAGGTTCTATATCACTTATTGGTGATTCTGCCAAACCTATCCCAATTAAAATATTAAGGGACACTGGAGCTTCTCAGAGTCTTTTATTATCAGGTTACTTTGCCTTTGTCTGAGGAGTCTTCTTCAAGTGAAAGTGTTCTTGTTCAGGGAGTATAGTGCGGCTTTGTAAATGTTCCTCTTCTTTGTGTAAATTTGGCATTCAGACTTAGTTTCTGGACCTGTGACTGTTGGGGCAGTGACTTCTTTACCCATAAGAGGGTGTTCATTTATTACTAGGCACTGACCTAGCTGGAGATAAGGTTGTGGTTAATCCATTGTAACTGACAAGCCTTGTTTGGATCAGAAGTTGATCCATGTCGAAACTGAAATCCCTGATTTGTACCCTGCTTGTGCAGTTACTAGAGCTATGGCAAAAAGACGCTCTTGAGATGATGTTGATCAGGATATTATTCCTTTAGCTGACACATGTATTGGTCAGTCTTTTGATGAGGTCACTTTTTCCTCAGGTATTGATCAATCAAATGGTATTGATCACAGGGATCCTCATTTGGCAACTCATTCCTTTTTGTTCTAATCAGGATGACAAACGACAATCCCTTGTCGGTTGAACAGGGAGCAAGATCCCGAGATATCTTGTGTGTTTCCAGAGGGCTATTAGTGAAACTGAAGCCCTCACAAGGTTTCCAGTGTGTTACTTTGGTGAAAAATGGGTGTCCTTATGAGGAAATGTGAGACCACCTGAGTGTACCCGCTGGTGACGAATAGTGGTAAGTGAGCTTATAAATTTGTTGATCCTAAGTCATATCGACAGGAAATTCTTAATTTAGCCCATGAAAACTTCCTTTGGCTGGTCATTTAGGAGTTCCGTAAGACTATATCACAAGTTCTTGAATCATATTTATTGGCCGAAACTCAAAAAGTGATGTTTCTAAATACTGCAGATCTTGTCACACTTGTCAAACATGGTAGGAAAACCCAATCAGAAGATACTTAAGGACTAATCTGCTACCCAACCTTATTCCTGCATTTGATGAACATTTAGTAGAATAATGGTAGACTGTGTTGGTCCTTACCTAAACCAAGTCAGGCAACCAATACTTGTTGACCATCATGTGTACATCTACAAGATTTCCAGATGCAAATTCCTCTGAGAATATAAAAACTTAAAACTATTGTGAATGCTTTGGTGAAGTTTTTTTTTTTTACACTTGTTGGCCACTTCCAAATCTGTCCAGTCGGATCAAGGGTCAAATTTTATGTCTGAAATTATCCAACAAGTTAATGCATGAATTAGGCATCCAACAGTTTAAATCTTCTGCCTATCACCCTGAAAGTCATAGGTGTCTTTGGAAAGATTTCATCAAACTTTGAAGAATATGATTCGATCATATTGCTTTGATACAGAAAAGGATTGGGATGAGGGTGTTCATTTGTTGTTGTTTGCTGTTAGGGAATCAGTTCAAGAGTCGTTGGGTTTTAGTCCCTTTGAACTAGTTTTTGGTCATACTGTCTGTGGACCCATGAAATTAGTGAAAGAGAAAACTTCTTTCAAATGAAGACTCAAAGATTAATCTTCTTGATTATGTCTACTGATTTCAAATACAAGTTGTCATAAGGCCTGTGAAGTAGCAAGAACTAATCTTCACACTACCCAGTCAAAAATGAAATTAAAGGTTTATGACAGAAATTCACAGGAAAGGAGTTTTTAAACCTGGTGACAAAGTTCTGGCTCTCTTTCCCATACCTCAGAACTCCTCTTCAGGCTAAATTTTATGGTCCTTTATTACCGTTGTTACAAAGAAAGTAAATGACTTAAAATTATATCATTAACACTTCTGGGAGACGGGAACAGAAACAACTTTGTCATATAAATATGTTAAAGGAATATTTTGACAGAGATAGCTCAGCTAATATTCAGTTATTTAGTTGTACCTGTCCCACACAGTGAAGTATCAACGATGGAGTTACGATCAAGACTATAGTGACTCTGGTATAACCAATCTTCGGAATTCAGAAATATTGAACAACCTAGACCAGAAACTTTCACATCTACAACAACAGGAAAGAAATGAACTAACAACAGCTATTACATGACTATGTGCACTTGTTTCTGATGTTCCATACACGAACAAGTAAAAATTTATCATGACGTTGACATTGTAGATTCTGCGCCTGTGAAACAGCATCCTTATAGGATGAATCCTCTCAAACAGAACTATCTGAAGAAAGAAATTCAGTATTACTGGAGAATGATTTCATAGAACCAAAGTAAAAGTAAATTGGAGCATTCTACCATGTATTCTTGTTCCCAAGCCTGATAATACATTCCCGTATGTGTTCTGACTATAGAAAAGTCAACAGTGTCACCAAAACTGGTATTTTCCAAACCCACAAGAATGGACGGATTGGCTTGATAAAAATTGGAAATGCGGAATATGTCCACCAAGGTTTGACCTTTTAAAAGGATTCTGGCAAATTCATGACTGACGGAAAGGGCAAAAGAAATTTCAGCATTTGTAACTCCAGCATGGACTTTATCAATATAAAGTCATGGCCGTTTTGGAATGAAAAATTCGCCTGCAACGTTTCAAACGTCTGATGAAACATGATAACATTTGGTCTTGTACAATTGTTACGCTTATATCGATGATGTCATTATCTACAACAAACACCTGGGAAGATCATTTGGAAACAATTCGAAAATTCTGTCGATCGACTCAGTGATGCGGAAATCTGACAATTAATTTGAGCCAAAAGTGAGGTTTTGCCATGCTTGTGTCACTTTTTTAGGGATATATTGTGGGGAACAGGGTCAAATTAGACCTAGTAGAAGCTAAGGTCAAAGCTATCTCTGAATTTCAAGTTCCAAGTTGTAAAAAGCAAAAAGATGCGATTTCTAGGTTTGGCTGGATATTATCGGAAATTTTGTTCCAATTTTTCAAACATTGCTGAACCTTTGACAAGTTTATTGAGTAAGAAAGCCAAATTTCATTGGTCTGACAAGTGTCAGGAATCTTTTGACAAGTTTTAAAGGCCATGCTTAAGAATGCACCAGTTCTTTCTGCACCAAATTTTAGCCAAGTCATTTAAAATTATCTGTTGATGCAAGTGATGTAGGGGTTGGTGGAGTATTGATTCAGGAAGACAAAAGTGGTGTGGGGGGATCACCCTGTGTGTTATTTTTCTAAAAACACTAAACAAGCACCAGAAAAATTATCTCCACAATTGAGAAGGAATTTGTGTGGCTTTTGATCTATTGGCTTTACAGCATTTTGAAGTGTATGTCACCTCAGCTCTGTTGCTCCAATTATTGTTGTACAGTGATCACAATCCCCTTACTATCATCAAACAAAATGAAAGATAAAAATCGGAGATTGTTGAGATGGAGTTTGATTATTGCAAGAATATAACATTGACATCAAACACATCAGGGGAAAAAGGACAATGTGATTGCAGATGCACTCTCACGTGCCTAGAAATGTAATATAGCTTGAGTGTAATTAAGTCGAGTATCATAAAACATGTTGTATATGTAATTTTGGTTATCTATAGTATTAGATGTTATATTCAAAAGGAAGCTTTTATTAAATAAATCTTTCTTTTTCTTTATGAGGGGGAGGTGTTATGTATGATGTTTATATAATATTATATATATTTAGGGAAATTATAAATGTTTCTTTTCACTTTAATATTTGCTTAAATCTTTTTGTTTATCAGGAAAGAACATGTTTAACTAGTGTCCATGAATTAGGTTGTTTTGATCAATAGTGTTTTCTCACTTTGAAGGTCAAGGTTGAATTTTGTTTACAAGTTTAGAATTCCATTAAGATGGACTCATATTCTAGAACCATTTCTGTCATGTGACCAATCTTTATATATACCATGTTTGGGTGGACATTTTTTCAGTTTTTTGACATTACCATCAGTCTTGTAAAGAGCTATTACAGTTGTGAAAATTCATTCCAAATTCTAAGAGAGGAATTAATTTTAAATATTCAGTGGATTATAACAGTTGCTCATAAACTTTTGGATTTTGGATTTTTAATTGAATGATTTTGGAATTTATGTGAACTTATTCTGACGATTTTGGAAATACTTCATTTTGACATCTGCACATTAGATATCTAGTTACATCAGGTCTTTGGAGACCATTAGCACATCATAACATTCAAGGACAAGGCCGTGAATTCGGAACATTCTATATTTAGGACTTGTGATTAGAACAATCATTCTTATTGGATTATTAGGATTTCAAAACACATTACTGTAAGTGTCTTTTTGATTTTTCATTTTAATTTTCTTTTTATCTAGTAATAAATTGCTTGTTGATTTTTTACATGATTTGTTGGTTTCACTTTCTTTCTGTTACCATTTTTCTTAGACAATAGAGTTGTAACACTAGAATCATTCAGACGTTTGCCTCGGACTAGAGTTCGAAAACGCGAAAAGGACAGCCGTCGTTATACGACTATGTGCAATCCAGTTTTACACCGCCTTGACATGATAAGTTCTTGTCGTATATAATTGGGTAGCGTGTTACTGCCATCGGAGGACAGCCGGGCCATCATATAATTCTATCAC